>OZ010584.1:117202856-117287856 GCA_963932145.1 Acanthosepion lycidas | reverse complement strand
AAGCATCCCGACTTTTTTTTTCTGGTTCATGGAACAGCAATTAAAAAGCTGCTTACGCAGAGATTTTATCAGACTCAGAAAATGTCCTATAGTTATGAGTTTTTTCATACTCAAATCATTTTCAAAAGCAGGTTTGTCACTTCTAAACAATAATTACCATTGTATATTTATTTATACAAGTTTTAAACCGTGAATATTTCAAGGTTTCTCTATTTGAAATTTCTGATGCGTCTTAATTCTTTACGACAATAAAATATACGTAGAAATCGATCTATCGCATAGTAAACTATTTGAGTTTATCAAATATTACAATAACAGTCTTAAATATGAATATTAGTCGTTATTTTAAGAAGAGTATACAAATAAAAAAACTTGAAATTGACAACTGCTATTTCACTGAAAAAACAAAGGTAGAACATCTCTGTCTTTCCTTCCTTCCTTCATTTTCTGACGGAAAACAAATAGCATCTTTCAGATGTCTTTTATATTCTCACGCGATCAAAACGGAACAGTCTATTATTTAAGAGATTTTGGCAGGTTGTAATGGTCGTGCAAACCAAAGTACTAAGGAAGGGACGGATAACCACAATTATTATGATATTTCGTGTCACGCCCAATAATAAGACAAGAGGCAAATAAACTTAGGGTGTTAAAATTACGAGTGTTTCTTTCCTTTGCTCATTTCAATATTCTATACAAAGAAAACTTTATTTAAAAAACTTTATTTTTCAAAATTAGTTCCCGACAAACACTACGTACATTTACTAATAGTCAAATAAGGCGTAGCTTGAAGGTGTGTGACAGAAATCTGAAAGTACAATGACATTTAGAATATAAGAAAATTATTAAGAATTTTGTAAATATACTTAAAGTATATATATATATATATATATATATATATATATATATATATATATATATATATATATATATATATATCAACCGCTTTGCAATATGAAATGCCCTTTAATTGATTATATATTCTAAAGATATTAAAATCGTACAGGAAAAGTTAATGGTGTCTTTAAAAGATTTTTAACCGTCTGCTCCCCAATTAAGCTTAGTCTACAAATGAAGCTAAAATTATATATTTCTATTCTCCACCTAATTGCATGAGAAACTTGGAAATCCGCAACAAAAGTTATTCAACTCTTCGCTGTATTCCATTCAAGATACCTTCACAAAATCCTAAATGTAAAATATCTTGGAACGATAGAACCAGGACCGAGTAAGTAAACCGAACTTGCAATTTATATAAACTTTAGCGTAATGGCGACAGGCGGAAATAGTTCACCGGTTACATCCTGCAACAGTCGACCAGCCAAGACTGCTCTAAACTAGATAACAAGGTGTCATCCGCAAATGAAATCCTACACTATAGTTCAATAATTACTTAAAAAAAGTCATACCAACTATTGAAATAAGTGGCGGAAAATTGTGATCGTTTCCTGTCTGTAGAGGAAAAAAGTAACGAGGTAACAAGGTAACCAGGTAACAATGTAACGAGGTAACCAGATAACCAGGTAACCAGGTGACAAGTTAAATAGGTAATAAGTTAACCTGTTAAAAAGGTAACCATGTAACAAGGTAACCAGATAAAGGTTTTACCGGGTAACAAGGTAAGCAGGTAAAAAAGTAACCAGGTAACAAGGTAACCAGGTAATAAGCTAACCAGGTAATAAGCTAACCAGGTAAAAAGATAACCTGGTAAAAAATTAACCAGGTAAAAAGATAACCTGGTAAAAAATTAACCACGTAACAAGGTAACCGATTAATGAAATTAACAATAGATGTTGAACACTCTATTCAAATAAAGAAATTTCAGTGGACTAATACCAAAACTAGATTGTCTCGAACACTTAATGCAGAAAAAAGGAGAGGAAAATTTGACACTCACAGGGATATTTTAAAGCAAAAAATAGGTGAAACCTACTAAATGTATTTGGATGGAAAAACAAGGACAAAGATGAATGAAGGAGTAACATTTAGATCACAATTGCGTCGTAAATATCATGGCTTACGCCCTGAAAATAAACGACATATAAGAAAGTGGCATTAATAACCTACTCTCGGAGATGGTCATAACAGTTGTTTTTTGCTCTCCTTTTGATCTATGTGCCTATCAGACCCACTTGTTAAATTGCTACAGGTAGTACTTATAAAAATGACGTACAGGGCATCACTCCAGTAGTAAGTTCAATACTCGCTGAGGATAAGATGCTTTTGGCGTAGTGTGATAATATATGAAAAGAGGGGGACATTTTGGCCTGCGTCAATAATTAGCAATTTAATCGTGCAATTATGTATGGCTATAGGGAGTTTGGTTCTCTCAAAGGGTTTCAAAAAAGAGTAAATGGATTTTAGTAAGTTGAATATGTCTGGGGTATATTGCGCTGGACCTGTATGTAGCAAAGTAATCATTACCTGTAGATACTTTTTATTGTATCGGATCAATCTATATCTATCAAACTGTTTCATGTCTCAACAAATGATATGCTCGTAGAGTAGAAGTTTTCAGCGCAGAAAGTAGGCTTAGAAGGTTTAGTGCATTTCCAACCAAGATCACTGCATTCGCTTTCGCACAGATACCGTTTGAAATATATTATCCCTTTACTCACCTCAGTTCAGGACTGAGTGAGTACTCTAGCCTTGATTGTGTGTTGGGGAAGCAACTCCACCCCCATAAAGTCCTACTCGCTACAAAAACACAGCTTAACAGGATAAAACGCAGCACCTACAACATCATACTGAAGTAATATTTATCAAGTCATCAGGCGCTGGGGGCGACACCAATGCGCTCTGTGGGAGTCATATAATTATACTTACATCGTACTCAGTTTAATATGGTCAACTAAAGATATTTTACACTGGAGAAATTGCTAGCAAGATAGTCGCTCGAAACGTTACGACAGTAAAATATCTGATCTTCATTTTTAACAGAGGGTGGATAATGCGAATCTGAATAACGAAAGTAACCTTCCAAAAGCTAAGCAAAGTATAAAGATATAGAAAAAAAAAACTTTATTAGAAACAAAGAAAAGAGGACAGAACCTTTATGTAATATTAACCCTCGTATCTGGCAGTATCTCTTACTGGCTTAGTTTCTTTTGGTTTACGGTATATTAACATCGTTATGGGTCATTTAATGCTGAAATTTAATTTTCTTTGGAAGTTTGGTATTTTTTTTTACAATTAAAATCTATTGCTGGAACTTTTTATTATAGAAATATATTTTGATATTTTCATAGGGTTTTAACCCTAGTTTGTGCTTTCACTATTTGCCCCTAGCTGGAATTATAACAGGTTCTATCTGCCCGCATCAGGGTTAACATTGGAACAACAGCAATTAAGCGGTGGTTCCATGCTTCTCAAAAGCTCCAATCTCCCCATCACAGACTTTACTGCCATATGTAGTTTATCGTCATGCCAAGGACACAACTGGATTAGTAGTTCAAACTTCGTTCATATCATTACAGCTGGAGAGAGAGAGAGTGTAATCATTTTTTATCTCGTATACGTATGATAGTAAGTTTTGTCCGACATCATTATCTTAGTTGACCAGAAGTAAGTACTTTTCTATTATACTCTCATTATTGAAGTAGATATTTTAAATCCGAACATTGTTGGAACATATGAAAACATGATGACAAGAGAACAAATATTCTATAAGAGAGGATCACAGAATCATAGACGTAGATGGATAAATTGATGGGAAAAGCTGAATTCAGATAAAGAAAAATGAGAAAACTTTGGCGTGCTGGCTACTGTTAGTATTATTTTTTTAACATTGAAAGGGAACCCATTGTGATATTTTCATCCACGTCAGATCCGAATTGAACGTTTTACAACACAGTAGAAAATTTAATGTCCGAAAGTCAGTCATGTAGCTTATTATAATGCTCTTGCGTTAAACGATTGCAAAATCCAGAACTTATTGGTAATTATGGATTTGAGGAATGATAGTTTGCATAGAAAATTGTTTCCATAAAGGTCTTAGAAAAATCTAGTTGAAGGCATTGCAATATAGTAAGTCTATGGAGCCATTAAAAATCTAAAAGTCAAAAACATATACCCAATTAATAGCGGCCTCCTCGCTTCGAATTTTGCAAAGATTATTCCCAAGATTATTCCATGTTGCAGACGCTTGCACGAGTAATTTGCGGTTCTTTAATATCCACAGAGCTATCCTTTTCGTTTATTTTGCAAGTATGCTGAGCAAACCTTATTTTCGGCTTCTTCTAGAGTGTCTATAATCTGTTCATGATTGATAGTTGAGCAAGACTAGTAGGATTATATTCAAGGTCACCATCACTTTATAGTTCGTGTTAAACAAACTATTGACTGCTTCCAAAATACATGCTGTCGTTTGAAGACATTTGGTAACGGTGCTACACGCTGGCTGCTGCCGTCTTCTCATGGCGATTTTATGAAGAAATCAACTGATTGCAGTAAGATTATAATTCTGTTCTCATGATCTGAACGATAATCAATCAGCCACACACCCATTAATGCCCAAGCACTGATTACGGAACAGATTTCCACCCCGTAATATGCAAACTAAGGAGCTATGGAACAGAACAAGAACATGAAGTGGAACGTCTTAAGAGAAAAATGCACCGAAAGATAAGAAAAGACAGGATAAAAAGGAGTAAATGATAAGTGAAATTCTAGACTTAAACAATGCGAGACAGAAGAAACAAAATGGAGGGTATATTAAATAAATTCAAGCTTGAAAAATAGAAATTACTTAATGTTTTTGTGAAGAAACGAACAGAAGCAAAGGCAGTGGCTTTGAACAAAAACGCCATCGATATATCAGGAGGGATGTGCGCTGAGATATGTTCCATTAAATCGAAATGGGAAAAATTAAAATTAAAAAAAAAATAATGCTACAAAGTGGACAGAGTACATAGGAACGCTCTTTCAATACAACAGAGGAGATAAACAAACCTTTCCAAAACAGAAACAATGATCTAGAATTGGAATGAAAAGCAGTTACGGCACCTACCATCATAAAACTACAGTATTTAGAATTAATAAATACTTCATAAATGTCGGCGTAAGGATTAGCTACAACAAATAATGTATAGGAGGAAAAGAATTTGAAATTACAGTAGAATATGTTATGGTTGATGTCGTTTCGTCCTCGGTGCAAATCGCTACAAAACCAAAATATCAGCTTGAAAATTCGAGTATAGCCGAACGTAGTTCTTGTCAGATCAAGACTCTCATACGGATGCCATTCATGGCGTCAATCCCGCTCAGAAATACCTAAACTATTAGCTGACTACAACCGTTTCCTAAGATTAATGGCGAAAAATATCTAATGAAAGCTGAGATAATTCTTATTTGGACATCGTGGACTGTGGCTACAGAATCACAAACAACTGTACCAAATAGCATAGAACAATATCACTTGAAGATTACCAGCAGCAGTAACAACTAAAATGTATAGCACCCCTAACGGGAAGAAAAAATACTGACATAATCAAAATTTTAACACCACTTCAAATAGAAAAGGTTAAGAAGGAACCCCCGCCCCTGAAATCTTGACAGAGCTATAACAGCTACTGAACTTGAGAAACGTATTTTCATGAAAAAATATTTTAAAGAAAAAGATTTTATGAATTATGGCTTAGCCGAGATCAGTACTGCATGATTGGTCAATAAATGACAAATGTTTCTCTGTAGAGAAATAGCTAATATTAACCTTACCATATATGCTATATTGCATGACCATTCAAACAAACATTCTACATCTACATGTCAAAATGAAGACGAACACACAGCAAGACTAAAACGAAAATATTATAACTATGTTGAGAATCATATTATTATTGTTCATGTAATCGATGTGCCAAAACGAAATATATGATAAATGCGAAATAGAGAAGGGCCTCTATAGGTGAATCTTGATAGCGGTCTCAAAGAAAGCATGTGAACTCTATCGAAAACTAACGTAAATAAATAAGAATCTATTGAAGAGAGATCGTAGCAGAAGGAGACCGGAATTGGAGAAGAACAATGTAGCTTTGTTCAAGGTATTGAAATAAGAAATGCAATTTTCATTATCAGAATCCTATCAGAACGAACAATTGAAGCAGAGAAAGTCTATATCTATGTTTTTATTAAATTACACAAAGGCATTCGACAAATTGGAAGAAGAAGAAATGAAAATGGTTGGAAAATCTGTTCGACATGGAAAAAAATATTCAACTAATCTGTAAGCTGCATTGAAAACAAATGCGGATCGAGAAGCCGTTAAGTGAATGGACAAAAATAGAAAGAATATGATAAGGACGTATTTTCTCGCCGGATTTATTTAACCTGCACAACGAGAGTATAGTGGATTTGAAGGCTTTACCATGATTTATTACCGGTGGAAATAATCTTAACAATATACGCTACGCAGGCAACACTGTATTGATGCATGATTTTGAAAGAAAACTGAAATAACACTATGACATCGTTGCCAACGAAAAAAGAAGAAACGTTTTAAATATAAAATGTGAAAAAAAAAGAAAAAAAGAAAAGAAAACAGAATATGTAGTTGTCCGTAAATGGACAACATAAGTTATAAGGTATGCATAACTGGAACGTAAAAATTCAAGCAGGTGTGTTACTTTAATTGCTTTTATTATATTGTAAAATTCTATGGATTTTAAGCGGAGAGAATTTTAAAGAAACTCGGCAAGTTATTAACTAAAATGTAATGTGAAACAGGACGCAGTGGTATATTTTGTTATTTGTTGTTTAACGCCCATTACGGAAGTGAATGTAGCATAATTATTATACTGATAAAGAAATGACTTGAAGCGACCGACAGGTATGATTGTTTACGAATCACGAGATAAAGTTATGTAAGGAAGAAGGAGCGATTATAGATTGAGAAATTACAGATTAATTTCAGCCAAAAATCAGAAATGACATCTGGATTTTCTGATATATAATGAGTTTAAGTTTTGGAAAATTTAACACAGACAACACTGACAGGATATATAAAATGTAAGACACGCACGATAAAGCAGTAAATCTGAAAAGAAGCAAGTATTGATAAATGCAACATTCGAAAGCTGCTCTAAATGTTCAAGGTACAAAGAAAGAAAGACAGTGGGTTGGTAGAAGGATAGGAGATGGAAAGTGAGATATAGAGGAAGAGAGAGTGGGAGAGGAAGAGAGATGGAGATAGTTGGACAGTGGGAGAGAGAAAAAGAAGAGAGAGAGAGAGACGTACACAGAAGGGGATTCTCATTATGTTATTATATTTTAAATTAATTCCAGAAACCCAATTCCCTGCTTAGTAAATATTTTCGTTCTTGTCCCGAACTAAAGATTTAAGATTTGGAAAATATTAATACCGACACCTCACAATTGACAACATATGGTATATTTAGTCTCTATCAATTTTATTTTGATGATATAATTTCTTAATTGTTATATTTTTAAGCAGCTTCTTATCTGTATTTCTCTAATGAGGAATTATCATTTTTACGTTATTTAATATTTATCACATCTTTGTTTTATTAATACGAGGTTTCGACAGTTGTTCTCTCCGATCATCAGAATGGGCATGTCGATCCGGGTACCACAGAGGGAATTTCGAGCTGAACCCTGAATATAATTTACGACGGAAATTACTCTTTTGGACTAGTATCTTTATTTTTGTTGTTTTGATCATTATATTTCGGGTCTGTTATCATCGATTATTCAATTGCATATTGTGTCCAAGAATTCAGTTCAGTCATCAAATATACGAAACAGATCTTAAATAACTTTTTGGTAAAATACACCTTAAAAGCTACACAAAATGAACACGACTGTAGCAGTGAATATTTATTTATAAGTATATTTTAATAATAATAATAATAATAATAATAATAAGAAGAAGAAGAAGAAGAAGAAGAAGAAGAAGAAGAAAAATGATAATAAAATGAAGGCTATCACCACTATAGCTATACCCATAGTAGCATACATCTTCATCATTATTAAATGGGAGTTGAATGACAGTAAAAGATTGGATGCCAAGACCAGAAAAATGATTAAACAAAGGAGAATGAACCACCCGAAATTAGATGTTGTTAGGCTGTATGTAGAAAGAGTTTTAGGAGGCCGAGGTTTAATCCAACTTGAACTACCATTTAAAACTACAAAAATCGGATAGGAAGGATACCTTACAAAAAACAATTATCATGCCTTATAAATGGTAAACACAAAATCAACAAATAAACTCAACTCTTCAAGAAACAGCTTAACATAATTGAAATCATAACAACAAAAAGCGAAGCGAATACCATCTTCGCCAAACGAGTAAAACAGAAACCAAAAAAACTTGGCCAAATAAAATTACAAAAAAAAAAATTGAGACAAGTATTTTCTGCTGGTCCACATTTGCTTCTTTCGTTCTTTTTATATAAAAAGAACGAAAGAAGCAAATGTGGACCAGCAGAAAACAAATACGTCGCTGAGAACCAGATCCTATCAATGTTGCATGATCAACGATGGAACTAATCCGAAATGCGGAAAATATATGATATGTCGACCATTTTATCTCAGGATAAGCGGAACTAGTATATAATGAATATACCGAGAGACATAACAAGGGTAGCGATATATGTGCACTAAAAATATGTAAGAACAAAATCACGACCAGTGAGAAATGATATGACCACCATCGAAACAATTACCCAAAATAACCATCTAAATATCCTCTGGGAAAATGCCAATTCAAATTGACTGGGACATAAATGCCACCAGACTTCATATTGTCATAAAAGACAAAAGAATCAGGAAGTGTATGCTTATTGACATACCAGTACCATCCAAGAAAATTATCGAGAAGATCGCCCTACTAGGAACATCCGATATACAAAGAAAAATGCTATCAGTTAAATGACAATTCTTCTATAGGGACTAAAAATTTTGTTTGGGCCCGTCTCTACAGGATACAAAGCAGGCAACATAACACGCAAGGAACACCAACAAAACAGATAATAATAATAATAATAATAATAATAATAATAATAATAATAATAATAATAATAATAATAATAATAATAATAATAATAATAACAAGAAGAAGAAGAAGAAGAATAATGCACACAAAAGTGCGATCAGAGAAATGAAGTAGCGTCTTCTACCCACTCTTACTCCTTTTATAACTGCTGTATCTCTGGGAGCGAACAAAAAGACATAAATATTGAGAAATTCTACGCAATCCCTATTTGCAAGAGGAATAAAATATTCACGTTATGGAACTGCTGATCTACTGAGGAAAATATTATCATTGTAAAGAAAATATAAGAACTGTAGATGCTAACTATCAATTAACATCAGAATTTGTGCAAAAAGAATGCATGTGCATACGCAGTTGCCTTAGCATATGTCCAGAGTAATGATCAGGTAATGAATTGGTACCGAAAAATAAGCAAAGCGAAATAATAATGATATTAATAAGAATAGTAATTGGAGCCTAAGGTTTGTTTAGAAAATGGTTCGATTGACGCATAGAAGAGATTCCCTGGTAGCAGAAGCCTTAAATTAACACTAAAAATGTGCAGCTCACAATTTACCAAGGGCTTCGTCTATGTAGAATGTATGTAATCGTAGGTTGTCTTTTTTTTCTTGTCTTGGTTTTACAAAAATGATCAGTGGAGAATGAAATTTATTTTTCACCTTAAGTTTCTGGTCGGTGAACGCGAATGATATGAAAATACAACAGTAAGCAGAAATAATAATAATAATAATAATAGTAGTAGTAGTAGTAATAATAATTATTATTATTATTATTATTTTGAAACTCAAATTGAAAAAAACTATAAAATATGTAGCACATGAGGACATCAATAATTCCAGTTGCAGTTGGAGCCATCAGATTAATTGGCTCTTTGAAGGGATTCCTGGTTGCCAAAGCCTGAAAGAAATTAAAACAAATATGTACTCACAAGTACAGCTCACATATTATAAAGAGATTTATCTATGTAAAATGTGTGTGTTCTTTATTTTAGGAGTTATTTTTAATAAAAATGTCATGAAAATATTTCTTAGGGTAGGCCTCTGGTTGGGATCCGGAAGGAAATGTGTATACAGCAGAAATCAAAGGGAATAATAATAATAATAATAATAATAACAATAATAATAATAATAATAATAATTTAAAAAATAAAATAAATGAATAAATAAATAAATTAAATAAAAAAAATTAAATAAAAATAACCGGAGGAGGCCTGGTCCACTGGACATGATGGCCCACCATGTTATGGATATGCTCTGGCACCCACGAAACATCCCCCACGTATGGGTAAATACGATCTAATTATAATGAGGACACAGCGAAAAATATTGATAAACAGCATCAGTCATCATGCGGGACAATAAGAACCGCGATTCCCAGTGAGGACCAGAACAAATAGAAACCGAAATAAATAAACAAAGACAATTTTCACTACTAAGTGAAGTTGACAAGGACTCTAAAATGAAAGAAATGAAAAGGAGATAACTGAAACTAAGCCTTGACACAAAGAAAAACGCTGACGTCCCAAAATTTAAGAGAAGGGGAAACAAGAAATTCAAGCAAAGGCAGAGAGAAATAGGCACTATGAAAAAAGAAACAGATTCTTTTGGCAAAACAAGATCTTCAAAGAAAATGCCAAGAAACTATATCAAGAACTTGGAAAAAAATAAAATAAAAATAAATGACCCACCTAATATCCAGGAATTAAGTGGTGCAAGTGGGAAAAATTCAAAATGAACAAGAAAGTGCTACATGGATCAAGGATCAACAGGAATAACACACACATATAGAGTGTCAAAAATGAATGGATATCAATATTAATGAAACACCCATCTGCAATACCAAAACTTTAAAGACCTCGCACTGCCTTATAATGATATACTCATAACCACAGAAAAATACCCCAGATGGCTCACGTGAGGAATAACATACGTACTCCCCAAAACAGAAGCGACACAGAACCCGAAGATCTATAGACCCATCACCTGCCTACCAACAATGTATAAGATTCTCACTTCTATCATAGCAGAGACGACTTACATCTTCCTTGAGAAAAACAATTATCTCCCATCAGAACAGAAGGCTTACAAAAGAGGAAGTTACGGGGCCAAGGACCAACCAATTATAAATAAAACAATATTAGTAGAGGTGATAAAAATGAAAATAAATTTATCGACATCATGGATCGACTACAGAAAGTCGATCGACAGTATTCCACATACATTGATAAAGATGAGCATAAAAATATACAGAGTATGACTCACGAAAGTCAAATTCATAATAGAAAACATGAAAACCTGGGAGATTACACTAAATTTAAACCATAAAACGAATCATTAACTTCGGGACAAATCAATATCAAAAGTGGGATCTTCCAAGCAGATTGATTGTCATCATTACTCTTCTGCATTGCATTCGCGCCATGTTGCTGCGCACTGAACAACAGTATCCACGGATACAAGTCACAGAATGGCAAACTGAATCACTTATTTTATATTGTCGATCTTAAAACGTTTGTCAAGGAGGACAACCAAGAGAAAAACGTACTAACAATTGTGAAAAAACCGTACTGAAGACATTAGAATGGAGTTCGCATTCGAAAAATGGGCCAAAACCACCTTCAAACGAAAACTACGGATTTAGACTAGATTAAGGAACAACATCAAGATAGTACATACTGATACGTAGAAAGTATTGAAGGAGACAAAACACAACATTCAATTATGAAGAAAATAATCCGAAAAGAATATTATATGAAAGTGCGTTTGATACTAGAAAACGAACTAAATGGGTCCAGTAAAATGAAGGCTATCAACACATTAGCTATACCCGTAGTAACATACAGCTTCAATATTATTAAATGGAAGTTGAATGACATTAAAAGATTGGACGCCAAGTCCAGATAAATGTTTACCCAAATGAGGATGCACCACCCGAAATCAGATGTTGATAGGCTGTACGTATCAGGAGAGGTTAGGAGGTCGAATTCTAATCCAACGAGCTAAATCTAAAAACTATAAGGATTGGATTGGAAGCCTACCTCACAAAAACCGATGACTCTCTCCTGTAAATAATAAAACACCAAATCCATTCCATCAACAAAGAGCTGCACTCTTCAAGAAGCAGCTTAATATACCCGAAGCTCTCAAAAAAAAAACTAAGCGAATACCAACTATGCCAATAGAGTAAAGCGGAAATCAAATGTGTCTCCAAATCAAATTGCGAAAAAACTGGAAGGAAAAGCCGTTGCATGGCAAATACATAAAAAGAACGAAAGGAGCAGATGTGGACCAACAGAAAATACATCAGGGACTGAGTAGCACCGGGGTGAAAACTGAGATAGAAAGCCTAATTATTGCAGGTGAGGACAATGCCTGACAACTAGATCCTATCACCGTTATATAATTAATGATGCAAATAACCCGAAATGCAGGATCTACGGTAAATATGATGAAGCCGTCAACCATATTATCTCTGGGTGTCCGGAACCACCAAAAAATGAATGTACCAAGAGTCATAACAAGGTAGCGACAGATGTGAACTGGAAGATATGCAAGGAGCCCAAAATCGAAATCAGTGAGAGATGGTATGAAACTAACCAGCCACAGTTAACCAAAATAACGATATAACTATCCTTCTGGAGATGCCAATTCAAACTGACAGGGAGTTAAAAGCCACCAGATCTCATATTGTCATAAAAGACAAGAAAATCTGGAAGTGTATGCTTATTTATATACCTGTATCATCTACGAGAAATACCCCCATGAAAATTATCGAGAATTTATCCTAAGGCATTGACCTGGAGATCGAGATGAACAGGATGTGGGGAATGAAGACTGAGACTCCACCAATATTAATTGGAGCTCTGGATCTTGTGAGAAAAGGAATGAATAAATTTACTAACAGTGTCCCAGGTAACATCAAGGTGGAAGTTTCCCAAAAGATCACACTACTGATAATATTCCATATACTAAGAAAAGTGCTATCAATTAATTGACAGTTCTACTACAGGGCCTAACGGACATAGGTTAAACCCGACTCTACAGGATACAAAGCAGAAAACATAACACACAAATAATAATAATAATAATAATAATAATAATAATAATAATAATAATAAATAATTTTAAGATAAACCTTTTCACGGTCAATATTCTGCCTTACCAAACGAGCTGATGTAGACAAACGCCGAACATATCTACGGACTGCAATGTTAATATGTGAAATAGATTTTTTTTATTCTTGCGGCACAAGATCGATGCTTAATATGAACACCATTTAGACTCGGTTACAGAGAGGACCTTTAACAATTTTCTGGGACTTTACAATACCCACAGAAAGAACAATCAAAGCTAATCACTCAGACATCGTGATCAGAGACGGCGAAAACAAAATGTGTTTTCATATTGACATGGTAGTCCCTTCAAACTTTAATGTATCTCTGAAAACCTTCAAAAAACTATCAAAATACAAGGACGTTGAAAATGATATTTAAAGATATATTCATGAGTATATCAACAATTCCAGATTTATTTGAAAAGGTTTCTTTTAGACCCGTTGAAGCCCAAAACTCAAAGAAATATTAACAATTTTAGTGAAAAGAAAAAACCCGCGCCTTACGAAGGGCGTTATCTATGTAAAATAGGTGGGGCCGTTTTTTGTTTTTTTTTTTAAATTGCTCAGTGGAAAATGTCACGATCACATTTCTGACCTTAGTTCTCTGGTCGAGATCCTGAAAGAAATCAATTTACCCCAGAAATCAAAGGAAATAATAACAATAATGACAGAATGCTCCAATACCTGCAGTCCCTGGAGAATGCAATGATAATTTGAAGCTCTTCAAAAAAAAACTATCAAAATAAAAGAATATAAAATGTGGTACATGAGGGCATTAACAATTGCAGTTGTAGTTGGAGCCCGCGGATTGATTGGATTATGATTCCAATAGACTCATTGAAGAAATCCCTGGTAGTTCATACCTTAACGAAATAAAATAAATGTACTCACAATTTTCAAAATTGCTCAGTAGAAAATGTTAGGATGCTATTTCTAGGTCTCCAGAACCCAGAAAGAAATGTGTATACACCAGAATCAAAGGAAATAAAATAATAATAATAATAATAATAATAATAATAATAATAATAGCAACAACAACAGTAGTAGTAATAATGGTAGAATTAGTTTAGAATGAAAGGAGATATAATCAAGAGATATATTTAATGTCAATGTGAAATGCCTACTGATTTATATTTCATATTACAATATTGTCGGTTTTAAGCTAGGTTAGGTTAATGGTTGTCCATGTCATCATGTTTAAAGAATAGTTAAGCAAAAAATCCCGTTTCGTATATATGACCCATAAGAGATATGCCAGCCATTTTCTATAAAATAAATCGTGGATGTCATCAAAACAAATATACTAAGTTGAGCAAACGACTATTAAATTCAAATCTACCGCACAATCTATACGAGTTTTGTTAGAAAAGTACATCTAGCACATTGCAGAACACAGTTTCCAAGTGAAAGACGGTGGCGAATTTCTTTAAGGTGAATGCGATCATGTCGTGAATAAGTATTCATTCATTCATTCTTTATTTGCATGAGAAAAGAATATGTGGTACGGAATGATGATTGAAAATTATTAAAAAAAAAAAAAAAAAAAAAGAACTCCATTTAAACATTCCGGAAAATGGGAAATTTTCTAGAACTAAAACTTTGTTGGAGAAGTCTCAGTTTTTTAAAAATACAAAATTCGGAGATTTATTTCTCTTCACTCTACTCGGCGCTAAACATTTATAAACAACAGGCACGTTTAACGGCTGCACATTTCGTAAACAACGTTGGTGTAAAAATAATATTATTATGTCATTATTTTTGCACCAACCTAATATATATATATATATACACACACAATATAAACAGTTTATAATAAACAGTATTAAATAACATTTAGCGAGAAATTTTCATAAAAAGGACGAATATTTTCTATGAAAATTTCTCGGACATTCAGGCCGGTAAATGTTATTTAATACTGTTTATTATAAACAGAGCATTTACTTAAATACCTGTATCTATAAAAAGAACGTTAAACATAAAAATGACTTTAATAAATAAATTGTCGGACTTTGGCCATTTCTTAACGTATGACGTCATTTGTTTACATTTGATACGCCATGAGCAGTTATGAATGCACGAGATTCGTGGAAGATTGAAGTTTATAAGCAGTAAATTCGACCTTCCCCACCGAACGCTCCTTTGTGACCGAGTCGGTTAAGGCACGTCACCGTAAATGACGGTTCCGTATAGGATGCAGGTTCGAATCCTGTCAAAGGACGAATATTTTCTATGAAAATTTCCCGGTAAATCTTATTTAATACCGTTTATTATAAACAGAGCATTTACTTAAATACTTGTATCTATAAAAAGAACGTTAAACATAAAAATGTCTTTAATATATATATATATATATATATATATATATATATATATATATATATACGATATTTAGTGGAAAGTGCCCAATATACGTAATAGAGCTAACATATTCAGTTGCATGTATAGTATTCTTCTACTAAACTAGCATGCATGCAACTATATATATATATATATATATATATATATGTGCGTGTGTCTATGTATATCTGTGTGTTTGAGTATATATATATGTGTGTGTGTATATATATATATATATATATATATATATAAGCATTTAAGCAGCATATCTTAGTTCAAACATGTTACATTGAATAATTGTTTACTTACTTTTATACTCATCCTTTGCAGTTGTCTAATTAACATTTTGCTGTAAAAATGAATATCATCAAAGAACACCTTGTAGTCATTTTTAACCCAGGCACTTACGCTCTTTTCCTAGCGGAGGATTACAAAGACAAACTTATTGGACTAGCGATAAAATCTCCATTCCGTTCTGATGTTGATTTTTTAAAAACACGCGAGAAAATTTACGATTTACTGCTTTTTGCTGTACAAGTCTTTCTATGTAAGCAAACTGACCAGAAATTGGTAGAATTGTAAAATGATTTAAATATTCTATATAATTTAATATATTGTTACAATATTTTTAATAATTTTTGTTCAGTGCCGCTCGGCTGATTATATATATGTATATATATAATTATTTATTTAAAAATTATAACATAAATATGTTATAAAATCACTACAGAATGGCTATTTTTGTAGTGATTTCATAAAATATTTATGTTATAATTCTTAAATAAATAATTATATCTGCTTTACTCTGTATTGAGCACTCTTTTAAGAATAGTAATTGTTGGGTATAGGAATTTATTCCGTATACAGCAATCATATACTTGAGTATGAGTATACATATATATATATATATATATATATATATATATATACTTGAGTGTAGTGTACTGGGGTAACTTACTTTTATTCAAAGATATATAATTAAATAGAACAGAAAAGGAATATCTCTCATGGTTGCTCAGGATCTTTTCTAAAATTGGGTGAAAATAGGGACAAAAATTGTCCAGCATTTCGTATTTTTTTTATTATGCTATACCTGGATGTAAGAATTACAACTTGTGTCTGCTATTCCGTGACCGTTATTGTAGCCTCGCAATTTTTTTATGTCAGCATAAATGAATATCATCTTTAATGATGAATATCGTTGTTTAAATATCCATATCACACTCTGAACATGGCTCATGTGAAGCGAAAACTTACATTAACTAATAACATAATATATATCTATATTTATATATCTATCTATCTATCTATCTTGATATATATATATATATATATATATATATATATATATATATATATATATATATATATATATATATATATATATCAAGATAGATAGATAGATAGATATATAGATTTCATCCTCTTTGGATTTACCAATTCGGTTTACCAAGTTCCTTATAACTTAAATATATATATATATATATATATATATATATATATATATATATATATATATATATATATATATATATATTGTGTGAGTGTGAATTTAGGCAGCATTATTTCATTCATACATGTTTCATTAAATAATATAGACAAGTGTGTAAACAATAACAGACTATCATCACTGTCTTGTCCGTATATTGCTTAATATATTGCACAGTTATTAATATCTTTAATAATAGCTTATGTAAGCCGAAAGCTTAGATTGGATTAAAAAAAATATGGATCAATATTGTGATTTTCTTTCTTCGTTTAATGATAATGTTATTAAGCTTATCAGACGTTATGAAAAGAATTTTGTCTATATTATTTACTGAAACACACACACACACACATATATATATATATATATATATATATATATATATATATATATATATATATATATATATATATTTGTCTATATATAGATGACGTATTATGTACACTATTTACATTATTCGGACTATTGTCCACATCTTTTTCGCCATGTTTATCACAACGTTTCTGCCGTTGTACGCTCCGACCTTTTTCGGTGGTTGGAATGTCGAACTGAACCCTATATTTTGCTCACTGTGGTAGACTGTTCTAGTTCTACGTGCCATGACTATTGGATGTCAGTTATCTCCCGTTAATTCCCCCCTGAATGTTCTCCGCTGCCTTAACCAGGTATTGAACTCACACTCTTTGCGTCCTGTCACTGGATCTAACTAACGCTTTTTTTTCTACTGGGCCATGTGTCCATGTATATTACTTTATCTAACGTGATATGATTTGTTGTTTGAAACCGTTTTCTTTATTTGATATTTCTTCTAAATCATCTTATAGTAATCTTTATTTTACTGTAATTGTCATTATTGTGATCTCACTTCATTTAAACGATTTACAAGGTGTCCACTGGATTAATCATTATAATTGTTATTTTTAACACCTACTAGCCTTTCTTCTCTTTCAATTTCTCTCCATGTAATGACTACATCAGCTGTGATTATTTCGCTCTATAATTCATGGAAATTCTGGCAAATCTACTTGTCATTTACAGTCCCAAAGGATGTTACATTTGCTATTTCTCTTTCATCTGTTCCGGTACCATTAAATGCATGATCAAATTCAAATCGTTTACATGTCCTCTGGGGGTCACTCATCCGTCGCAGCCATATCTATTTTCATATTGTTTCTGACAGATTTGATATACTCCACAGATCTCTATATTTTACAGTATTGTTAAACATTCACATATATCTCACCAAAAAATCTTACTTTCTCGTTTTCGTATTTTGGTTTTTATAAAACTTTTCACCCTGGTTATAAAAAATGATTCAAATGAAATTATTTTTACCTTTTCCTTTTATTCATTACTTTTCAAAACTATTTTTCTTTAGTCCGTAAAAATATGTAAAAGAAACAATTTGACCACACACTAGAGACTCTGAAGACCGCTTTCAAAGATATAATATAGACGATGGGGACACCTCGAGGCGGTGTAATGGTTGGCAAGCTTGCCTCGCTAAAACAATTATGAGTGAGTTCGATCCTCACTGGGTGACCCCTACTTTCGGCCTTGTGCCATATCTAAGCTACGCTTGGAAAATCGCTATAATATAGACGATGAGACAATTTTACAAAATAACGATATACAAATTTAAATTATTTACTTTTTTATTATATTTAGCAGTGAAATCTGAATTTCTAATATCAGTTTACTTTCCAAAAGAGAAAAGGTTACAACATTTAGGGCTTATTCCGAGCATTAATTTAGTCTTGGATTTTTTTTTTCTGGCGTCTGCAGCTTCTTGGATTCCGTCACGCACCGAAATCAAAATGTGAAGCCTTATGCTGCTATTCCATTTGTAAAGGTATTGAATTGTATTCGAAGGATTTCCAAAGTAAGGCTCCGAACTCAATATTTTCTTGTGTCGTGTGAATTATTGATTTACACGTTTAGTTTATAGATTTTTTTTTATTCATATTTGTTACAGGCTAAGGAGAATGTTAGTTGGTTTCCTTCTAAGCAGATTTTCTTAATGGCTTCCCTCATCTGGAGGGGATTTTCCAACGTTTCTTATCCAGTAACTCTAAAAGGATTGTTTTCTAATCTTTTTAACAGTTCACTTGAATTCTTTTATTAAATTCTATGCATATTCGATCGTGTTTTTCAACAGTTCGCCTTTGTTTCTTAATACTCTTTAGTCATTTAAACACGGAAAACAATATGAGATTTATTTCACTTTTTATTCTATTGCAAAGTTTTTCAACGACTATTTATTGTTTCCAAGTATTTTCTTTTCCCATGCTTGGAACATATTCTAAAAGCATATTCAGTTATTTTTTCAAACGTCAATTCTATGACAATCTTGTTACAGTATCGGTCAGAGAATCTAAAGGCAAATCTTATGGTTGAGATTTCCTTCCGGTTCAAAATCTGAAAGACAGCACATCAAAAGTATATATGTATATTCATTCAGACACACACAAGTCAGAACACTTTAAACTTTTAAAACAGATCAAGTATAACATAAGCTTAATTTATATATATATATATATATATATATATATATATATATATATATATATATATATATAATTATCTATTTAAAAATATGATTCCAACTCGTTATATAAGAGATCTCATGTTTCAAAACAAGAGCCGAAAACTTCAAAATAATATTTGAATTAACTTGAGTTAAAGTAGGCTCTGTTCCATCTTCAAGCGAAATTTTTTGGGGAACTATGAGACCTCTTATGTAGCGAGTCGGAATCATATTTTTAAATAAATAATTATATCTATGCTCTACTTTCGTATCGAGAACTATTTTTTTTTAAATAATAACAAAAATACTAAGGAACTTTGGATTATTTACCAAACCAGTTTCCTTCGTATTTTCTACAATATTTTCATACATATATATATATATATATATATATATATATATATATATATATATATATATATATATATATATATAGATAGATAGATAGATAGATAGATAGATACTTATCATGTCATCCCATAAGTTCTGTCCGAATCTTGAATAAAGAAAGCAAGTGACCAAATGTTACATTTCATTATAGATTCAATCAACAATGTATTTTCCCTCGTTATCTATGAATTCCTTCCATCTATTAACTAATTCCATTACTGTAAAATTCTTTGATTCGAAGAACTCACAAATGTCAGTTTTAACCTCTTCCTGTGTTACAAAAGCTGTTTCTTCTAAATGATTCTGTAAGCTACGAAACAAATGGTAGTCTGAAGGATTAAGATCGGGAGAATAAGGTGGATGAGATATTTTCTCCCAACCAAGTTCTTCGATCTTTTGTGACGTGAATCCTACTGTGTGTGGTTGCGCATTGGCCTGATGAAACATCATCTCTTTTCGATTCACTAGAGCAGGTATTTTTTCTCACACCTTGGTTCAAACGCTCTAATTGCTGACAGTATATTTGAGAATGAATTGTTGCATTAGGTGGTAATAATTCAAAGTGGATTATTCCTTGGCGAATACCAAGTTAAAACAAGAACGTTTTGCCTATGAAGTTCCCTTCTCGGCTGTGGCTGGGGTCCTTCCCCTTTACCAAGCCAGTGTCTACGACGCATAACATTTCAATAAAAGACCCATTTTTGTCGCCAGTCACAAGTCTATCCAAAAAAGGTAAAAAAGTTGACGAGAATGGAGAGAAGAGCAGATGTCAACTCGGGATTTGAGGTTGTTTTCAGACAATTCATGAGGCACCCATTTTCCAAGTTTAGGAACTTTTCCAAGTTGTTGAAGATGACGATGAACAGTTGTATGGTTTAAACTTAGAACCACTGCCAATTCCTCAACTGATAAAGCAGGATTTTCTTCAAGGGCTGCTTCAAGAAGCTTTTCATCAAACTCAACTGGACGTACGGTTCGATCTTCATCTTCAAGGGTGAAATCACCACCTCTGAATTTTGCAAACCATCCTCTGCAAGTTCTTTCATTCACATATCCTCCTCCATAAAATGAGTGAATGTTTCTAGTCGCTTCGACTGCTGAGTTTCCTTTCTTGAACTCATAAAGCATTACGTGCCCCCAAATGATTCTTGGGTACTTCCATGTTAGCAGGGTTTTAATCAAACAAAATTTAAATTTATTGTTCTCTGAAATAAAATTGGATCAGTTTAAATGCATCTAAACATAAAAATAATGTTCAGATCCATTAGACATTATAAAATACTCTTTAAATTTCCTTCATTTAAAAAAAAAAATGTAAAATTCGGACAAAACTTATGGGATGATCTCACACACACACAGACACACACACACACACACACACACATATATATATATATATATATATATATATATATATATAAGTAAACCTAAATAGCCAGACAAACCTACCTAGGTTTCACCTATGCGGATCGTCAGGGTAAACTGACCAGTTTACCCTGACGATCCGCGGTAGGTAGGATTGTCTGGCTCTTTAGGTTTACTTAGTTTGCTCTAGTTAGCGTATTGAGTACTTTGCTTAGATATTTTGACTTACTCGTGTCGGAGGGTTTTTTTCTTTGGACTCTGAACTTACATTCTACAGGATTATTTTCGCTGGAAGTACATGCTATTAGTTCTTTCTTTTTTCCCCTTTTTTCCTTGGGTATTGGGTTGTTCATTTACAAGCTAAAACACCTAAGGTTTTGCCGGACGAGTATAGTTGCTTATATTTATAATAATAATAGTTATAAGAGAGAGAGAGAGAGAGAGAGAGAGAGAGAGAGAGAGAATCGTTTCGCCAAAGCGACAAGCTGAATTCTTGAAGCTTCACCACCTTCTATGGAATGAGAGAAGTATGAAAAATGGATACCAAAATACGGGTTTATAAATAAGCCGTTTTGTCCACACTCTTATATGTCTGAGAATCATGGAACTTATATAGGTCCCATATCAATGAGCTGGATGTTTTCCATAAAAGTCTTCCCTGTGGATTATACCTTTGACGATATGTCCAATGCTGAACTTAATGTGTTTCTTTTTAACCGGCATTTTTATTACTTCAAACATTTATTCAAGTGAATATTTGATCCCTACACATTATCATTATTGGGATATCTCAAGTTCGTTGTCCTATAAACATAATACGCATTACATAAAACACACTGTCGTCAATTTGTTTATTGAGCTGTTTTACACATCAGCATAGCATAAAAATAATATTTTATCATAAATAGGGAAATACTATAGAAAATCGTTAAATTGTGCAAATAAAAATGTCTGTCATATAATAGTGACAATTTCATTCATATTTCGTGTCATTTAACACGTAAACCAAGCGTAAGAATAATTTTTCAAATCTGGCAGCGTTTTACCAAAAACTGTTACATTGTGAAACAAATTGTAACTGCGTGTCTGCTTCCAAGAACCTGTCCAAATAAAAAGTCAGTTGTTATCCATCCTTTTTTTACTCAAGATCTTCCCTTCCTACCACCTTCACAATCATACTTATGACTCTCCTCATTCATCGTTGTCATTTCGACTGTAAAATGAGATTTGAAGCAAAAAACAAGAAAATAGACAACTACAATAATTTATGAAATTTATGAAAGTTGAGGAAAAAATAACCAAGAAATTATTAATAATAACGCTGATCATTAAAGAACTAAAACATTAAAAGAAATCTCGCAACATTGAATTATGATTTTAAAATGGAACAATTACGAAAGGTTCGAAATATCAAAACTAATTCGAACAATATTTTACACAGTCTATGTAAATAACAAATGGCCGTTTGCTGTTTATTTTTGATTCTGAGCTGAAAGTAAATTTTCTACTGCATTCAAAATCATGTACGATGGGAATAATAATAACAATAATAATAATAATAATAATAATAATAATAATAATAATAATAATCTTCTCACTTGCTATCGCATGCATCATCCCAAAGCTGATGTTGATCGTCTGTATGTCCCCAGATCCGAAGGAGGCAGAGGATTAATTCATCTAGAACAGTCCTACAAAACTACAACAATTGGCCTCCAAAGATACTTGGAAACTACAGAATACTGGATGATGGTATGCGTCAAGGAACATGAAAGTAGTAAGCGTCTTTGCTCCGTAATGAAAGAAGCCAACAAATTCAAAATGGAATTTCAAATGGGCGTAGAGATACAACTACAGCACAATACACCGGCTGAAACTGCAAAATACTTTAAAAAGATAGCAAAGACGAATGTAACCGACCAGATACAGAAGCGGTGGCAAGATAAACCGCTTCATGGCCAATACTCTGCCCGTACCAAACAAGCTGGCGTAGACAAAACCCGTAACCATCAGTGGCTACGTAGTGCCGGGTTGAAACGATTGATCATCTTGTATCAGGTTGCACGATGTTGGCACCCACTGAATATAAAACCCGACATGACGGAGTGAGCCAATATCTATACTGGAAAATCTGTAACATCTACGGGAAGGAAACTGAAAGAAACTGGTATTAATACCACCCAGATCCGGTTACAGAGATAGGACCTGTTAAAATTCTATGGGACTACACAATACACACTGACAGAACAATCAAAGCCAACCGCCCAGATATTGTTATTAAAGACCACAAACAAAAACGGTTCCTCCTTAGTTGATATGGCAGTCCCTGCTGACTGCAATGTATCTTTGAAGATATTCAAAAACTGTCAAAATACAAGGACCTTGAAATAGAAATCTCGAAAATGTGGCATATGGGAACATCAACACTCCCTGTTGTAGTTGGAGCCCTAGGACTGGTTGGAAAAGATTGCAGTAGACTAATTGAAGGGATTCCTGGAAGTCCATGCCTCAAGGAGATACAAAAAATTGTTCTGACAAGTACAGCCCACACTTTACGAAGGGCTTTATCTATGTAATTTCTTTTTTTTTTTTTGTCAGTGGAAAGTGTCATGCTGCCATTTCTAACCTTAGATCCCTAGGCGGGACCCGGAAAGAAATGTGTAAACGCCAGAAATCAAAGAAAATAAAAATAATAATAATAATAATAATAATAAGAAGAAGAAGAAGAAGAAGAAGAAGAAGAATGCACACAAAAGTGCGATCAGAGAAATGAAGTAGCGTCTTCTACCCACTCTTACTCCTTTTATAACTGCTGCTGTGGTATGAACACTACCCAGACTCGGTTACGTAGATAGGACCAGTTACAATTTTATGAGACTATACAATACACACAGAGCAATGAAAGCTGACCGTCAAGACATTGTTATTAGAGACCGCAAACAAAAAAGTGGCAACTTATTGATACGGCAGTCCCTTCAGACTGCAATTTATCTTTGCAATGAAGATATTCAAAAAGCTATCAAAATGCAAGGACATTGAAATCGAAATCGAAAAATATGGCACATGGGGACATCAACAATCCCTGCTGTAGTTGGAGTCTTTGGATTGATTGGAAAATATTCCAATAGACATATTGAAGGGATTCCTGGAAGCCTATGCCTTAAAGAAATACAAAATATTGTTCTGAAAAGTACAGCCCACACTTTACGAAGGGCTTTGTCTATGTAAAATATGTTTATTCATTCTTTTTTTTTTGTTAGTAGAAAGTGTCGTGATGCCATTTCTAACCTTAGGTCTCTGGTCTGGACCCGGAAAGAAATGTGTACACACCAGAAATCAAAGGAAATAATACAATAAATCTAGTAATAATATCATCTTGCCAGATGATGGAAACTTTGTGAATCTATAATATAAACCTCATCTGTAAGGCTGTTTAAAACTAAGAATCTTTTAAAGATTTTTGCTGAAAGTCCGATGTAAATTGAAGCTACTAGGACAAGTTCGTTATACCAAAAGAAATATTGAGGTAATTGCTGTCACGTTATCACTACTGAATACTAACAGTTACTAATCTGGTAAACAGTCCAAACAATAATAATATCACCTATGAGCATCCATTGGTAGATTATAGATACTACTTTTAGAATATGCCCCTTAAGTAAGGATAAAACACTACAAAATATCACTGCCTGTTTTGTATCATAAAAACTTGAATTTGAAAATAAGTACTGCTTTATATCATCCGTGAGTTGTGAACAGATCACACGAGATAATGAAAAATATTGAAACATTGGAAAATCTGAGAAAGAAAACACATAATATAGATTTGTCGATATGACCTACAAAAGTGTTGATAATAGAACTGCATTTAGTTGTCGTACTGTCATTAGATATTTAATGAACTATACTAATTACTACTAGGAGAAAAACACAGCGAGTAAAATAGGAGAAAATCTTATAGATAACGTACAGTGTATGTGTATGCGTTTGTGCGTGTGTGTGTGTATGCCAAGCAACTCCTACGCTCCCACTGGCCAGATTTCAATGATTTATAGCTCATTCAACAGTCCTAGAAAAGTTTGGCGCAGGGAAAGATTATCGTTTTAATAAATTGTCGGGTAGCTCCTGTGGAGGGTTCTTGATTTGACCATCATTACAATAGCTAGGAAGGAGTAGATGCGATAGGCATCAATAAACTACAGAAGAACTCTAAACTTATCGCTACTTTTAAGTATTGAATTAAAGTTTAAGCAAACCTTTTAAAAGTTCAACGATAATTTTTCGGCTGACACGTTATTTAAATACGATTTAATGTACATAGATCCTTATTTTCCATACAAACAGTTATTTTTTATTTCTTGGATGACAGAACAGGGTACAATTCATAAGATAAATTAATATAGTGCAAAGTTGGGAATAGAGAAATTAGAATTACTTATGCATTCAACATTTGAAGAAGTAATTAAGTAAAAACTATGATAGAATCTACATGAATAAATGCGAAATTGGAGTAAAATTCATCTATGAATTCTAAGATTAAAAAAAAACAATTCCACTTTATAGTAGTTTACGCACGAAATCGCCATATAAGTATTATATATTATCTACTTTTTGGCACTCTTCAGGGTTAACTAATTTGCATAATGCTTTACAAAAAAATATTTCATTAATTAACTGTCCTTCATTACAGTTTTATTCGAGGATTGTTTTGATTTTTATATCAGAAATACTTCTGTTTAGGAATATTGTGTTATATAGTGCAGAAACATGTTTGATATTTGCATTTTACTTGCATATTAGCATCTATTTGTAAAACTTACCTTAACTATAACAAGCCAATTCATGAATGAAATGTTAATTTTAAATTTTTGTTTCAAGTAGTGAATATATCTTACTTTGCGAGGCGACAGCTAGCGGGTTAATCCTGCCAGTAGGAGATAAAGTAAGGGAATATAGAATCGGTTGCACTTCAGGTAGTTTCTCGTAATACAGCCAATTGATACAAAACTAAAATATCAAGCTGAAAACTCGACTCATCTTCTTAAATAATCTCGTCAGATCAAGACTGTCAAATTGATGTCAATAGCTGCGCACGACAACCAGTTCAGGAATATATACACCGCCTGCTGTATACAACCGCATTCTCAGATTTATGGTTAAAAATGATTTTGAGTCAGTGAAGTTTGTGGATCTTGGTGAGGACCAATATTCTTCGAAGATTTTGGGCTGGCGCTACAGAATCACAAACAATGAACTATACCGGATAAGAGAAATCAAATAACTTCAAGATCTTCAAGAGATGCAAGGGCTAAAGAATGGCATAATCAAGAATTTGACAATCCACACTCCTTCAAATAAAAAAGCCCCCCACACACACACCCTGCATCATAGAATGTACGATGAGAGGAATTACAACAGCAGCTACAGTTAAAATAGATATCACATATAATGATAAAAGAAAATATTGAAAAAATCAATTCCACACTACTTTTAACTAAACTTTAGGAATACTGGAAAGAGCGATAACAGTTAGTGGACTTAAGATATCTATTTTCTTGAAAAAATGGTTTAAGACAGAACTTTAAAAATTTCAATATACAGCAGAACAGCTGAGTTAATATATGCAAAATGTTTCCTACTGTTTTCATTGCATTCAAAGATATTTGCTTGAATTAACAACCACAATTTATTACATCGCACGAGCTCTGAGGAAAAAAAACTTATATATGAAAGCATGTTTAAATGACTATAGATCAAGTAATTTGATGGCGTTCTATGCTATAATTAGCAGAATCACGGGTATTGTTAAGCAGTTTGTACTTTATTGTCAAAGTTGACAGCAATTGATTCAATTTCTTAAAGAAAAATATGAAAAAGAAATAAATTGCAACACAAAAAGAAAAAAAAAAACAAGAAAAATAACAGAATTAATAACATATGCTTTTGTTTCTTCCTTTTTTGCTTTTTTCTATAGCGGTTACATCTTAGGCGGGAGAACACTGGCGAGATACACCAACATATGTATATTCACTATTTGTCTATATTTCTGAGATGAGGTATTTTAACTATTTACATTATTCACACTATTTCCTTGGTCTTTATTTTTATATTCACGACGTTTCGGCCGTTGTACCTTCCGGCCTTCTGCACGTGATATACGCTGACATTTAGGACCGAAACCTTTATTTCGTCAAAAGGGGTAGATCTTTCTAGTTCAACGTGCACGTGGATAAATCGCTGTCCGAAGTAAAAGTTTTGATTTCAATACCTGGCCACAGAACAGGTGAACAAAAAAATAACTTGGAGAGTTGAGTTACTAAAGGAAACTAACTGAAACGGGGATACCCTGAAAAGGCAGGACACGTGCAACTAGAGCAATCTACCATGGTGGACTAAAGAAACTTCCCAGTAGAAAAATTAAAACTGAGGCTAGGACCAGTAGAATTAATAAACAAAATCTATACCCTGTCATTACTTGTGTTGCGTATGACATGTAATTTCCTCACTTCAGAGTAATTCATAATTTTCTAAGATTACTTTACGGATGCATGATATGCTTTTTTCCGATTACCACGGGCTTCTCCTACAAGCCAAATATCTTTGTTTATTCAGGCATTATTTAAAAATCTTGGTTTCTTTGACCAGTCTTGATTCAATATGGAGAGAAAACAGGCAGAAACTTAATTCTTTTTAATTTATGAAATACTTATTTCGCCATATTCTGCCATATTTTGAATTGCGGACGACAGAATTAAGAACGTTGACTTACTTTCGTACAATATACAGTGATACTTTTTTATCTACTGGTGAAAACCTTTTTTTTTTCTAGGGCATTTCACTGTTTTGAATCTAATTCTTCATAACTTTGATGCTACTCAAGATAATAACGGAAACTTACAAGAAGGAAGACATGTTTACTGTTTACAACGTCTGCGAATGACTTCGAAAATCTAATAAACATGGCCGACTTCAACCAATTTTGAGAAAAACAAAACAGAAATGAATGTCCTCGTCTAAATCCTAATAATATTTTGTTCTGATATAAGAATGAGGTTTGGCACCGACAAATGTGGCAAACTCCAGCTTACAGAGTGAAAAGAAAAAGAAGGAGAAAAAAGTAGTCGAAAAGTACTTAAAGCTATTGAGATAATTAAATCTTTATAGATGAATGATAAATTGTTTTAGAAAAAGATATATATTAAAGAGAAAAAATAACCTTCGTTTCTCGCTTTAACGATACGCTAAAGTTTCCATACTGGTCTCAACACGTATGTATTTTATTCTTTTTTTTTTAATAAAAACACTTTGCATACTGATTATATGATACAATCAATGACTGTAGTAGAGAATAAGATCAGGGGTCACGAAGCAAATGTTAAAACGGAGATATAATCGTATGTCATGTTTGAGTCAAGACGTTAAGATAAAGTTACGGGAAACTAAATTCTAAATACACAATATAGAAGGTGCGCTAGACACATTGTCTTCTAAATTAGGCAAAAAATGAAAATAGCACTGACATCCCGTTTAAAAAACACATTTACCAAAATTACACAGAAATATCTTGATATAATAAAGAGTAAATTTATTTAATACTTCGAAATCTCCTGCAACTATTATGAACAATTTCATTGGTGATGTCACCGAAGAAATTGTCTGACAGGCATGGCTTGCTTCTTCTGCTTGTGTAGCATAGTGCAGTCTTCTCTTCTCAGGTATAGGGTGTTCCAGGAGCGACCCTCTTGACTCGCGAGTTAGTTTCTTGTCACAACGATCAGAGTGAGTTTTCCGAGCTGCCATACCTTTGCAATCCCCATTAGACTTATCCAATTTTTTTTAATCCTTTGCACTGTCCTTTGCAAATACCAAGCAGTACAGTATGCCATTCCCAAATATCTGGCGAAGAGAATTGAGTCATGGTACTCACTTGCTCGCAGACGGTGCCTATTATACAGTACAATGGACAGAATCCAAAACAAGCAACGCGAATTCGTGAAATTAAAAAATATAAAATGGCGACAATTTACCCATCAAATCCGGTAGTATAGGTAATAAAATAAAACTAACTCTACTTTATACAGGTTATTAGTCTTCATAAGTACCGTCTGCCTACATGAATCGGGAGTCATTACTCTCCACCACTTCCAACAAATTTATAGTTCCTAGAAATTATGTTCTATCCTCCCCGTTTCCATTCTTTTAATATTATTATTATTATTATTATTATTATTATTATTATTAATAATAATAATAATAATAATAATAATAATAATAATAATAATAACAAATGTACTAATTATACAGTGAGCTTGGCGTTTGTGACTTCTGATCCTAATTGATTTAAATTGTGAATGTTTTGTTTTGGTGAATTAAGATAGATTGCAGTTAATATAAGATTAGAACATATTTGATTGTCATTTGCCTCATCTTAATTAGCTGCGCATATTCCGTATGGTCCGACACATTATGCATTGCTGTTCATGATGGCAGATATTAGAGGAACATCATGTTTGGATGTCGAGATATAATATTTTCCCTATGTCTCTCTTGCCTTCATTATGTCCGGACATTTTCAAATTTTCTAGCCCTATTGCCTCACTCTGATTCTAAGTATCTTTCGTGTTTGCTTGAAACTTACTCGTTATCCATATATTATATGCATGGTATTCTCAGCATCCCTCTTCAGTCGCAATTTTTATTGTTCCAAGTCAACTCTTCATCTGGGAAGAAATTATCCAATATTCTCTGCGATAGTTAAGGCTTTAGATCACATCGGACTTCAGCACAAAATTACTCGTTTCTAATTAAGTGTTCTTAACTCTTTTTTTTTTGTTGGTTTTTCATAGGTATCCTACCGTATCTGAAGATTTCTGATGACATTAGGTTTATAATACCCATAAATTCATAAACAGATGTCCTCAAGGACACATTTCACAGTGGATAAAGACAATAGTTAGATCCAGTGACAGGACCCCCAAAAAGTGTGAGTTCAATACCCGGTTAAGGCAGTGGAGAACTTGGAGAGGGGAATTAACAGGAGTTAATTGACATCTGTTAATCATGGTACATGGAACTAGAACAGTCTACCTCGGTGAGCGAAATAAAGGGTTCAGTTCCACATTCCATCCACCTGAAGAAGGTCGGAGCGTACGGCCGAAACTTTGTAATAAATATGGCGACAAAGATGAAGACAATAGTCCGAATAATGTAAATATGTATCCTTTATATTACAATATGTCTTATGAATTCGGTGTTAGATATTTTCTCATCTCATAAAAAAACTTTCTAGATATTTATATCGAGATCTCCAATTTGTTGCTTACATCCTCGGCTGTTCATCCTTTTGACAGTCATACATTATTTCTTCTTACATCTGAATGTTCTTTCGTTCTGATTTATTACGATCTTGTTTCATTCTGTTTTCCTTCTGTATCTTTCATCAACACGGTGTCATCGGCGTATCTAATACTGTTAAGATAGGGCACACAAATAATAAAAGCTGTTAGATCGCATAGGATTGTCTCTCTGAATAGTTTAAATAAATCAGTAAAGAAACGCATCATTGTTTTGCTCTCAAAGCAATTTTATTTAACGAAAAATGGGATGAAAAAAATCACAAATGATGTGTCAATATATATGAAAGAAAGTAATATGTTTCAAAAGATATATCAATATATATGTGACAAAGTAATATGTGTCAAATATCTGTCAATATATATGAGAGAAAGTAATATGCATTAAAATATGTCAATATATATGTGAGAAATAATATGTGTAACACGATATGTCAATATATATGTGTGAATGCAATATATGTCAAAATATATGTCAATATGTATGAGAGAAAGTAATATATTTCACAAATGTATCAATATATATGTGAGAAAATAATATGTATAAAAAGCGTGGCAATATATATTGCAAAAAAGTAATATGTGCCAAAAGATATGTCAATATATATGTGAGAAATTAATGTGTGTCAAAAATGCATCAATATATATGAGAGAAAGTAATATGTTTCACAAATGTGTGAATATATATGTGCGATAGTAATATGCATCAAATATATGTCAGTATATATGAAAGAAAGGTAATATATGTCAAAAATGTGTCAATATATATATATATATATGAGGAAATAATGTGTCAAGAATATGTAAAAAAGTAATATACATCAAAAAATAAACAGACACTTCCAGATTTATATTAATATTTTCCGTTAGATAATAGACAATCTTTTTTTTTGCACTTTCGTCGTTATTTAACTGCATATTTGCTGTTTTATTTAGTTTATTTCAGACAAATTAATGATCCAAATGTTCCAAAATAAATTTATGTTCTTCAGCAAAAAACTTTTGAAAAAAGAAATTATCTTTTCAGTAAGAAAAATGTTTAACGAGCGGAGGAAATTTTAATTCAAATGTTACTATTTCATAAATAATGACAAAATGTTCAATATTTAACAAAATACGTCGGGTCACAAAAGAAACATTGTGTATCGTATTATTCTTTTATTTAATTAATTTAGGAAGGTTTTCCTCATTTGTATCCCTTAATTTAATTAAAGGGAGATGTACTTTTTCGTAGTCCTCGATAAGTTCTTCAGAAGAAGCTTATAGTAAAGAAGTTTTTGTTTTTTAAATATCTATATCCACACAGTATTGAATTGTCTGGATGAAATGTAACCTTGGGTTCAATGAGTGGTGCTTTATTTGACATATTCGACTTTCATCACCCATTATACTTTCTTTACAAAATGGAGACCACACAGACCACGTGATCTTTTCCTTGATTTATATAAAAGAAACAATGAATAACGAAACATACGGTCTAATGTCAATTAATTCCGCTCTCTTTTCTCACTTTACTGCGTATAATTCCTCTGAGTGCCGCTAAAGAACAAATTATAGATTGGTTCTTTAGAAGAAACTTATGGTAAAGGATTCCTTTCAATTTTTTCCATATAGAGTACGTCAAATTATCTAGCCAAAAAGCTGACTTTAGCAAGTTTAATTACCCAAATAACGTAGCCTGCTACATTTTTCAAAACAAAACATCTTTTTTATGAGCGAATCGCACGGCGTATTTGATTGCCGATTAATTTATATGGATTCTTCATGTCAGAGTGATGAAGAAACCATATTTTCAAACAGATTTCTTAAATCTACAAGAGTAATTTAACGAATAACCCACAGAAAACTTGTCTTGCCTCTGAGTTGCATTATCATATTCCCTAAATGAAATAGTTTGAAACTTGAAGGTATTTTTTACAAACTTAATTTTAGAACAAAAAGGTCAACTTTAACTATAATAAAAATACCCGCTGAAATGTGATCTGCCACAATAAAATCAAAAAGTATCATTTTTACCGAATTTACTAAAAACTAAAAATTCCTAATGTCATCTAATATAAAACATTTGGCGAACGTTGTAGTTAGGCAAATATATAGAAAGGAATTGCAGCTTTATCGAGAAAGATGTCAGTTACTATAAAATAGTAAGCCAGGCAAAAGACAATAATAACGTAAGAAACTAAGCAAAGTAAGAAGAAAGATGACAATTTTGTTGGAAACAAATATAAAAATACTCACTCCATGGAGTGTAAGTAAAAGGACAATGATTGCTTATTAATACAAGCCATATGAAATGATGACTCAAGTCCGGAAGAGATATGTTGCATACTTAGTGTCCAGAACATACTTGCTATAAAAACCGGCTTTTAAAAACATGGGTTTCCCAAGTATCTGACAAATTTTAATATTGTAACTGCAAAGGGATCACAAAATACAAGTCGGCTGATAACCTTGTGACTGTTGAAATCGATAAGATTATGGACCACAGTACTCAGTGCATTTTTGACCTTTTATCCCTGCAACTATCTACCAGATTCTACAATAAAACAATCAAATAATAGTAATAAAAATGTGCCCATATGCGGATGCATCTCCGAAGTGAGATGTTGATGGGTTGTGCGTATTAAGAGTTTCAGGTGGTCAAGGTCTAATCCTGTCTTGACTTAACTCTAAAACCTATATCAATCGGATTGCAAGCATACCGCACAAAAACCAATGACCTTCTTTTACAAATAGTAAAAACCAAGTCCACTCTATCAACAAAGAAGTTCCACTCTTCGGGAAACAGCTTAATATACCTGAAATCCTACCAAAATAAAACGAAGCGAATGCCATCTTCGCCAAACGAGTAAAACAGAAAGCAAAACAACTTGATTAAATGATATTGCAAAAACAAAACTGGGTGGACAAAGTGTTACATGGCAACTACATAAAAGAGCGAAATAAACAGATGTGGACCAATAAAAAACACATCAGTTTCTCAGTAGCACCTGGTTGAAAGCTGAGACAAACGGTCTAATTATTGCAGTTTAGAACCAAAGTCTCGCAACCAGATCCTATCACTGTCACAGGATAGAACTAACCCGAAATGCAGGATCTGCGGTAAATACGATGAAGCTGTCAACCATATTATCTCTGGATATTATCTCTGGATGTCCGACATAACAAGGTAGCGATATATATGCAAGATATGCAAGAAGCAGAAAATCGAAGTCACGGAGAGATGAGCATTAAGCAACCAGAGCTAACCAACATAACGATATAACTATCCTCTGGGAAAGGCAACTCAAACTGACTAGAAAATAACAACCAACAGAAATGATATCATAAAAGATAAAAGAAATCAGGAAGTGTATGCTTATTGATATACCAGTACCATCTGAGAGAAAACACCTCCATGAAAATTATCGAGAATTTATCCAAAGAGCTTGAAATCGAGATTAACAGGTTGTAGGAAATGAAGACTGAGACTGTACCAATTGTAATCAGAGTACTGGGTCTCGTTAGAAAAGGAATGGACAATTTTACTAACAGTGTCTCAGGTAATATTATCTTACAAGTTGCTCAGAAGAATTGTTCTACTAGGAACATCACATATACTAAGAAAAGTGCTATCAATTAAATGAAAATTTTTCTGTAGGGCCTAAGGACAATAGGTTGGATCCGGCTCTACATGCTACAAAGCAGGAAACATAACATACAAACAACAATAACAAAATCAACAGTAACAACTACAACAACAACTACAACAATAATAATAATAATAATAATAATAATAATAATAATAATAATAATAATAATAATAATAATAATATGCCGGATCATTCGTCACTCGAATCAACAAATCAACAAGATAGGATCCAGTCTAGAGCCGAAGAATCTGTCACTGGAACAAACTCTTTCAACAACAAGGAGACACCTGTTCACGAAACTATTTCCAACCTTGGACCAAGTTGTACGATGCCAATTCAATTAATAAAAGAAAGCGAACGAAATTTACTCGCGAAGTGTATCGAAAATCCATGACATACTTCTTCATCGCACACGAAAATCCAGAGAACTTCATGGATCAGACCTGCCAAAATGGAACACTGTGGTCGGAACTGCTATAAGACTCTATCTCAACCCAAATATGCTTGCCAATGTCCGTAGGGACATCGTGCTAAATAAAAGACTCTCAAATGCTGAAATAGATCAGATAAAACTAAATATAAGATAGAATACAATAACCCATCACTCAAACAATTAATAACTAGATTCGATTAGATATAAATAATGACAGATGATTAGTTAAATACTAAAATAAATTAGTTGCGAAATAAAACTAAAGAAGCAGAATATAATGCAGTATATAAAAGTGAACAATCTACATGCGACATAAACAACTGCAGTTATACAGATTATGATGCTGGAGATGAGTCAAAAGATATGAGGACAGAATTCCTTGACAAAAACAGAGGTGAAATCACCGAAGCGAAAAACCACATCATTCAAGTACTCAGTAGAGTAACTCGCTACCAGCTCCCAAAAATTCATAACGGTGCGCTGCAAACACTGTTAACGGACAAACCACTGTGAAATATCACATAAGTAAATAATGTCATATACACAACACCTTTAGCGGCTACGTGGAGGCCTGATGTCAAGACAGTGAAAAGATCACACGACCAACAGAAAGAGCCAGCTTGAAAGGCAAAACTAAATCGAAAAATATATGGAAATTCGATGTGAGTTTTCAGTACTTGATAAAATCTTTAGAAACCGAAATATCTCAATACGCAAATGCCGGAATTCAAAATTAAAATTAAATTGCTAAATGAAATTCCACCAATTAAGGAAATATTAAAACCAAAACTGCAGTTAAAGGCACAGAAAATAAAAAGATACAAAAAGCGCTGTATGTTCTATCGACAAAGTATGATATTCCAAAAGAACCTTAATAAGTTTTACAGAGACATTGAAAAAGCAATTATAGATGTAAAAAAAGCCATCATCTATTGAAAAAGTGTAGAAACTTTGAGAGAATATTTGGAATTGGCCTAGGGAATATAACCCCAAAAAAGAGTGAATCTAACGAGAAGAAAACAAATGATGGATAGACCTCTACAAGAATGGAAAAGCATAATCACGTCTAGTGTTAAGCAAACAGAAGTCCCCAGGAAATAACAAGGTACCCAATTTGTGGCTCTATCATCTGTCATCAATCCATAAAATCCTTGCAAAAACTTTATCAATGCTTATTAGTAAACACAATGAAGTACCAGAATGTATCACTGATGATATTCTATATCTCCACTCCTCAAAAAGGGTGTAACAGATGATCTGGAAGAAATTATAAACTAATAATGTGTCTGTCCATTAAATATAAATTTGTCACGTCCGTCCTGACGAACAGTACTTACTCTTTCCCCAAAATAAACAAAGTTCTTCTTCTGAAACAAAAGGAATGCAGAAAAGGTTCAGACGTTTGCAAAGTCCAAGTATTGACAAAAACAAAATCCTCTTGGAAAATGTAGGAAAAGTGGTAGAAATCTCAGCAAACCATAGATAGATTAGCGTAAAGCCTTTGATAGGGTTACGGACGACTGGATCCTTAAGACTTTGCAAATATACAAAGTCAACTCCGTGATAGTAAAAGTTCTCCAACCGCCTGAATATTCGACGAGACTTAAGACGACTCTCTGTCACCCTTTCTGTCTAGTGTGTACTTAATCTTCCTTACGCATGAACTAAACAATAATTGTTACGGATGCAAATAAAAAAAAATGTTCAATAACCTTCTCTACATGGATAATCTCAGACACTTTGCCAAAAGCGAAAAGAAGTTGAAGGGCCGGATCATTGATGACATAGGTATGGATTTCGGATTAGATAAATGTGCAAAAGTAACACTCAAGAAAGAGAGAATTAAAGAAACACACTCAATAGATCTGAATTTTAACACAGAATTGGAACAAGAAGAAGCTTATTGGTACCTAGGAATTAGAGAAGATGGAATACAACATACCCAAATCAGGCGGAAAAGAAGAGTACAAGTCTATCATTGAATATCTAGCAGAATTTAAAAACTATCAGTTATAAACAGCTTGGCTCTGTCCAGAGTGCAATAAAGTTTCAACATCTAAAAATGGACAAAAGGTGACATTAAGCGAATGGATACCATACCAAAAAAGCCTCTCTCTTGCCATCGAATGCATCACTCTTAGGCTGATGTTGCTTATCTGTTTGTGCCCATATCCGAACGAGGCAGATGTTAATTTCAAGTAGAATTGTCTTACAATTGGGCTTCAAAGATAGCTGAGAAATACAGAAGACTGTATGACGATCTGTGTCAATGAAAATGAAAAAGTGAGAAACATTATTTACATTATTCGGACTATTGTCCTCATCTCTGTCGCCATATTTATTACAACGTTTCGGCCATTGTACGCTCCGGCCTTCTTCAGGTGGTTGGAATATCGAAATGAACCTTATTTCGCTCACTGGGGTAGATTGTTCTAGTTCCACGTGCCATGTTTAATTGATGTCAGTTTTCATGTATCTCCAGTTAATTCCTCTCTGAAAGTACTTCACTGCCTTAATCGGGTATTGAACTCACACTCTTTGGTTCCTGTCACTGGATCTAACAAACGCCTTTATCTGAACGAGACAGAGAATTGTCTTACACAACTACAATTGGACTTCAAAGATAGCTGAGAACTACTGAAGTCTGTATGACGATCTGTGTCGATGAAAATGAAAAAGTGAGAAAGTTACTTCAGAAATAAATTAAGCCAAGAAGTTCAAAATTGTCTTTGAAGGGGGGGATGCAAGTAAAACATATTAGACCCTACTGAAGCTACAAATCTTCAAAAAAAGGAAGCATAGTCAAATGCAATCGACCAGTCACAGAATCGATTGCAGGATAAACCTCTTCTCGTTCGATATTCAGCCCGTACCAAACAAGCTGATATTGACAAACTCCGTATCAACCAGTGACTACATAGTGCAGGGTTAAAAGCTGAAACCGAAGGTTTTCATTCTTGCTTCACAGGACCAATTCTTGCTAACTATAAATTACCAAGATGATATACTGAACAATATGCGGATTCTGCGATAAACTATTGACCATCTATTGGCACTAATTGAATATAAAACACGGCTCCACTCAGTGGAGCAATATCTGCACTAGAAAATTTTCAACTTTTACGGAAAAGAAATTGCAAAAAATTGATATGAACACTACCTAAACCCGTTTGCATTGGTAGGTCACATCATTTCTTTGGGACTTTATAATACACACCGACAGAACAATAAAAGCTAATCTCCCAGACATCGTGATCAGAGATGGCAAAGACAAAATGTCACTTCTTATTGATATGTCATTCCCCGCAGAATGTAATATATCTTTGAACATCTTCAAAAAACTATCAAAATACAATGACTTTGAAATAAAATTTCAAAAATGCAGCCCATTATATTTGGAACCTCGGACTGATTAGAAAAAGATCCCAATAGACAGACAAAAGTGATTCCTGGTGACCTATGCCCTAAATAAATACGAAAATTGTACAGTTCATGCCTTACAAAGGGATTTATATATGTAAAATATGTGTAATCTTAGGTTTTTGTTCATGTTTTGTCTTGCTTTTTTGATTTTTTGTATTTTTTGCTCCGTAGAAAATGTTATGATAACGTTTCTGAACTTAGATCTTTTGTTAGGACCCACAAATTAATGAGCTAAAATAAAATGATAATGATAATAAAGAAAAAACTACAACATAAAAAGCAGGTCTCAGAGTTCACTTGAAACTATGCAAAAGGCTTGAACTCGAACATTAAACACCGCCAGGAGCCTAGAATTAGAAAGTGAATGTCATGTGGCATCCGACCATCTTGAGTGTCAAGCGCTTGGACAGCAATCGCGCAAACGTTGCCTTCAATCGATTCTAATAGACGTTGCAGTAACTTGGGATAAGAATACCATGAAGATGGAATCGGTGAAAATATAGAGATATCAAGACATGTCGCAGACAAATCTGAGAATCATCTTAAGTTGTTTATTTCTGTGGTCGGTGCTATCAGAAATAAGTCTTGTAATCTTTGTACTTCGCCAGACGCCCTGGAGAATGCTAGCATCATTGGGAGTGTGCAGGTGGCCACGCTGCTTTGGACAGATCATATGCTAAGGAACGTGAGTGCCATATAGCTATAGGGAGAGCCAATCTATCATCATCGTCGTCATCATCATCATCATCATCATCATCCGAAGAAAACATCTAAAAGTCGGTGTGTATTTCAATAATAATAATAATAATAATAATAATAGCAAATGGCACTTCAGAGATGATGTGGAGTTATAAAGCCTCAAATGTGAACGTGGTAAGCAAGTGATATCAGCACACTGCTTAATCTGCTTGAACATATTATATTCAGACCGAGACCTCATCCAAGAAGTAAGACAAGAATTGATAGCCATAATCAGGAAAGAGAGACGCAGCCACCCAAGAAAGAAAACAATTCGGAAAATGGAAGTAACCAGCTTTGAAGATAAGTTATGTTTGAAATATAAACATTAAGAAGCTAAGTGTAAGAGATGCTGCATTTTCAAATAAAGGCAAAGACTAAAGTCGAAATTAGATAAATTATAATTTTGAAGATGAAGAAACTTTTTCTCATCACCTCGGTTATAGTGTCCCTAAGGATACCAAAAATGTCATGAGGAATTTGAGATTTGCTGTCACTCATCTCCAGGAATTATTGCCAAATCACCAGTTAAGACATGCAATATAGATATATAAGAAAATGTAATAATATTCAGAGTAAGAAGATAACAAGAGTGACAATAATTAAACAAGAGGAGATAATTATTTTCTTTTACAAAAAGCGGATTCTTTTTCAGTGAGAATACTGAAAAGAGGTTTGGAGATTTTTGGAGTTCATCTGAGTAGACGTTACACTCATCGTCCTTGTTCTAAGCGTGAATTTTCATTCACATTCAGATCGCCAGTATTCTTATCACGAGACAATTTAATTAATATAAAACTAGAGACTAGAATGAGTAGTTTTTCAAAAATTGAAAGAATAGATATACTTTAAACAGAAATGATAAATTAGAATTTTATAATATTTACGGGTGTGTGTCGACATATCAAAGCATCCAAAGATTACTTTACCTGATCAACACTATCCATTATTATGATTATTATTATTATTATTATTATTATTATTATTATTATTTTTATTATTATTATTATTATTATTATTATTATTATTATTATTATTATTAAGGAGTGGGACGAATGCTAATAAACTATTAAGCAACCGCTTTGAATAAAAGCTATGCATGGAACTGAATTCAAGGAATAACGCAAACAGATTGGAAACCATTACTTGCTTAAAATTTTAATTAAATACTTTAAAAACTAACAGTCTAAATGAGAAGAAAGAAAATTGTTAATAACGCATTAGCCATAAGGCTGGCCATAAATAATTAACAATAATCTAAAGAAGAAGAAAAAAGAAGGAATAATCAGTGAATGAAGATTAAAATGCATGACAAAGTAAAAGAAAAAAGAAAATGAAGAAAGCAGAGGAAAAATCAAGAACAATAAGACAATACGGAGAAGAAAAATGGAAAATGTGCAGAATTACAATAAGCAGGAATAAATACAAAAGAAAGGAGATAAAGGAAAGAGAAAGAAAAAAGAGAATTGAAAAGAAAAGAATGAAAAATTTTGAAGGAAAATGAAGATAAATGAAAAAATATAAATAAATGTCAGTAAAATTATGCTGAAAGAAAACGAAGAAGGAATGATGAAGCAAAAAAGAAAGAAATAGAGGAAGAAGAAGAAGAAGAAGAAGTAGAAGAAGAAGAAGAAGAAGTAGAAGAAGAATAAGAAGTAGAAGAAGAACAAGAAGAACAAGAATGAGAAGTAGAAGAAGAAGTAGAAGAAGGAGAATAATAATAAGAAGAAGAAGAAAAAGAAGAAGACGATGACGTAGAGCAATAAAGAAAAGTAAAGAAACTATTAGAAGAAGAAGGAGAAAAATGAAATGTAATCAAAAGAACGAAAAGAAAATGAAAAGAAGCGGAATAAAAATAATAAAACCATCAACAAAATTAAAAAATGACTGAAAATAAAACAAATTTTGTTAAATATGCCAATTTTGTGTTATTATAATAAAAACATAAATGTAATGGATAGATATATTCAAATATCGAAAAACAACCTAAAATTAATTTAAATATTAAAAAATTTATAAAGAGCCAGTCTTAAAGAAAGCAGGAAATAAAATAAATAACAACCACATATTAACAATAATATTATTATGAATAATAATAATTATTATTAATAATGATATATTTTTAATATTTGGTTATTATTATTATCATTATTATTATTGTTATTATTATTATTATTGCCTCTTCGAAAGAAACCTGTAATGTCTTGACAAAAAGAAAGGTTCAATGCCGGTGTTTTGCCGCTAGTGATAATGTCCATTTGTTTCCTTTATTATTTGTGAATACTCATCATTTTGTTTTATTTTCGGAACACCTTCTCTGTGGACGAGGGCTAATGATAAATCGGCCTTTGAAATTAACAACGAAAACAAAAGGTGACAAAAGCCAAGGTGCCTGTGGCCCTGCATATCTTTTGTCGAAAAATCTCGTCGCTCATCTTAAAGAAACTATAAAAGCAAAGAAAGTTGACCGATTCCTGTTGCTTTTACGAAATACAAAACCCTTCCTATTGAAGACTTCCATTTTCTCTTCTCACTTTTCAGAAAGATTTGTGATTACATTCTCGAGTAAGTTTTTTCTTCTTTACAATTACTTCATTCTTCCATAATATTGATATTTGTTAAATTTCACTTAGCATGGCACAAGAGCAAAGAAAATAATAGTCTCGTTCAAATTCCACTCACCGAAGCAGGGGAAAAATTAAATACCGTTAAATCTTATGATATATGCAAAGATGAAGCGCCATAGGTAACAAGCCGGTTCAATATTGGTTTGGTGTTGTTCGAAAGCAATTTCCAGCCGTAAAAGAAAGATATTAACCTTACACATTACCACGAAAAAATGTTTGAAAGGAAACTCTCGTGAGTAACTGAAAGTCTTATTTCCTGACAAACTGTTTTTATGAAAGGAGGTCAACAGATGACGAGTATTTCCTAACATGGAAACATCAAATTATGCAATTCTTCTTCTGTGTGATGTGTCCATTAAAGACTTTGCCAATCATGACTCACCACAAATTTTTGCAGCTATATTTTGATTGGCATCCTTTTACTCAAGTTCGGTCGTTAGGCCATGTGTTGTCTTCCTCTGTCCCTCTTGCCTTCAATCTGTAACAAATTTTCGAAGCTATATTTCCTCATTTTGTATACTAGAAATTTCAACTTTTTCTCTTTTATTTCCAGTTTCTCGAAAACCTCGTCGTTGCTCACATCTTCTGTCCATGTTATTCTCAGCATCCTTCTGTAGAACTACATTTCTTTGCTTCAAGTTTTTTTAACTGTGAAAAGCTTATGCAGAATTCACTGTCACATACAAGGACATATATTACGTAATAATTCAGTATTCCTTTTTGTTTCTAGCGATATTTTTTCTTTTGCATAACACTTTGCTTAGGTTTTTGTCAATGTATCTTCGAATTTCAATGTCGCACTTTGCGTCCGATGTTAAAACATTTACCAGGTTTTAGAATTGTGGTACTTATTTCATTTTGTCATCTCTAATTTGTAAATTCTACTTTGGGCTGTTCATTTTCTAACAACAATTTATTTTGTCCTCTTGCAATTAATACTTAATCCTTTCTTCTCATTTACCATTAGTAAATAATTTAAACTTTTTACCAGGCTCTATTGATCAGAAAAGTATATTCGACCTTCATTAGATACTTTATCTAAATAGTATTTTCCCAGTAATTGTGTTTACAGTGATGATCACACTCTACAAGGACTGTGAGCCACTGAAGGTAGAAGGATACAAAGTAAGGGGAACAGGGTAGGATCGTAAGGATCAGGAAAACAATCTGTTTGGAGCCGGTTCTACAGTACATCAGTTCACCGGAAGAAACCTCTGGGATTCTTTTTCGTTCTTCCTCGATGTAATCCCATCTGTGTCTTTTGCAACTCTTATTTATCTGTCGAATGAAATTTCCAGGCAATCCGAACTGTTTGTTCTTCCTAATTTTGGCTTTCATCTTTCTGTTTTATGATCTAAAATGTGCCATTTTATTGACCTTACTGTTACTTGAACTGCAATTATCAGTAATGATAATTCTAGTTGGATCTTTTCTTTTATATAAAATCTACAAAATTCACTTTGACGGATTCTTATTCAAACGACTTCTCTTCTTGTTTTTTTTTATCACACATATAAATGGCAGCTCACATTCAAGATTGATGGAAGTAATTCGACTCAGATCTGCAACAAACTATTCATTTTAAATCCTTGCCAAATTGCAGTGCTAAATTGATTGCTTCTAATGTAGATTAATTGATTAACATATTTTAAACGGCTTATCAACACTTCCAATGCTCTAAACTGTATTTTCTTATTCCTTCCAATATAGATTGATTAATTAATTTGTTTTTACGGTTTATCAACCCATATAAATTAAAACAATTTTTTCATTGTAATAATTTTTATGGTGGAGAGGTGGAGAGGGTGAATATTATATCATATTTTCAAATAAGTTTTCCAAATGCAAGTCATATTATTTAAACTCGGAATAAGAGATGGATCCATATGTTTCTGAAGGGTATTTGCGTGTAAGTAAATGAAACGAACCCAACTTGAATTCGAACCCGTCTCTCCGATAATGCAATCCGAGCCGCTATCCTTTATACCACCGGTATATCCACTTCCAATAAATAGAAATCTCTTTCTGTCGCTTAGAATATTTGAAACCTTTCCCAGTGGTCACATGAAATTGGACACAATTCTTGTGAAATCGTTTGATATTATTTTAGTTTTATTCTCCTTCAGGTACGACCTGTATTCTACAAGGAGAGTTTCCTCTATTACCTAAGAGATGTTATTTTCATCAACTGATTGCAGAACTTGGATAGGGTAATCTATCTTATTGCTTCTCTTTTCACAAGCATTCCCCTTCTTTTCTAGTCGATCCTTCTTCAAAAGTGTCAACTGTCGGCCTTGAGTTGCAGACTAAATTAATATTAATTCTCCTCTATTTTCCTTTCATTCTATTCCCCTAGAACTAGTATTTGCAGAATGTCATGTAGCATTAAGATTTCTGCCTCTCGTCATATCAGATGCGACATCGGGTCATGTCATTCACGTTATTCGGGGTTTTGCCATCATTCTATTTAATTATATCATTTAAACGATACATCGACCATTTATTGTCAGATATATATGCCCATAATATCGGGTATACCAGAGAAAAAAAAAGACTTCCAAAATGTGGAGAAATTAGGATGACACCTCTTCGACATCAAATGTAAAGAGTTTTCCAGAGAGCCTGTTTTCAAAATCGACATTAAAAATCCAGTTTTTCATGTGGGTTGAGACATTGACTATAAACACCAGAGGGAAATTCACAATTTCCGATTCGAGAGCAGGATTAGTACAAGGCGAGGCAACGGGGAAATTGAGCAAATCTACGGTCAGTTTTCTTGAAAATCAAGCGATAAATCGCTGTTTTTACTTAAACTTGGACCCCTGTCAACAGAGAAATATAGGTAACTTTCGCATCCATGGTGCAAAGTTTTGTAGACAATTATTAAGCATAAGTTACTTTAAATCTAGATCCAAGTAGGAATGAAAAGAAAAAGCATTGCTGGAGGAAATGAGCCTACGCCAGGTGTCGGAAATATTAAAAATTTACTCTATTTGAATACCCCAATATTTAAGCCATGATGCAAACCACAACCAAGTTGGTTTCTTGTATATCTGTTTCTTGAATGTATGGGCTTAGAGAAAACTCAGGTGTCGACTTGTGGCGCACTAGGCAAAACTGAATATGTAAATGATGGGACATTACAATGCTATTTAATTTCATCAGAATCAATACAATAAGTGTTTATCAGCTTTATTTGACGATAGAGGTTAGAGACTACAAAATTCTGACATCTGGAAAATAAACATTTAACTATCATGGCCAAGCAGTGAGTGTTTTTCTATAATAGAAATGAAGTAGCAAATCGTTGAAGAAGCACATGAATACTATTTTCTTTTTTATTGAAAAGGCGCCAGTTTACTAATTATTTGCAGTAAATATACGTCCAGATTCATCCAACTTATACACTTTTCTTAGGAAATTACAACTGATAAAATGTAGGTTAATTGGAAGCAATAATACTTTAATGGAAAGCGATAATTGAATAGGGATAATTTCTGGTTGCATTTCTTCAATGATGAATTATTACAACCAGACAAAAGAAATAAAAAGCAGAATGAATGAGCTTTCTTGTAGTTTAAGGAAAAGTGGTCTAAATTTTCTGAGGGTTGCACGTGTCGGAAAACATCAAGAAGAGACCATAGAACACTAGCACTGAAAAAATGTGAAGGCAATAGCAATGACGTTGAAATTTAAGTTTATATTATGAGCATGTCTGTAAGTATTAACTTAAAAGTATAGATTGGTGTTTATAATATTTCAATCATAAAGTTTCCGTCTTGAGTATGAGAATAAACTACATCCGGCCTCTGATCGGGAGGTTTTTTAGGAGCGTGGAACCACCTCTTAATTGCTGTTGTTCCCAGGTTCACCCTGACCTGGGGTGGTAACACCTGCTAGGGTTCTAGCTTTGGGCAAACAACTGTTAACTGTTGATTTGAACTGGTTAAGATTGTTTTAATCGAGGAATCATCACCTTTGGAATCGGTTCCACAAAGCAATGGTTCGTGGAAAGAAGTGGAACTTACATCTCGCCAATAGAATATGAAGGGAATAAGAATGGTTCCCTATAATATACCTGGTACGCTGGTCCTTAGCCGTTTAGGTTAGTGCTAGTGGAACTATGAAATGTAGTATTTTCTGAAGACTTTCCGTTGAAATAGTTATAGAACGTCCAGGGGATTGTGACGTTTCGTTTTTTGGGGATTAGGGCGTCCTGGGTAAGACGATAAACTACGTCCAACAGTAAGGCCTCTGATCAGGAGGTTTTGAGGAACGTGGAACCACCTCTTAATTGCTGTTGTTCCCAGGTTCATCGTGACCGGTGGTAACACCTGTTAGGATTCCAGCTATGAGCAAATAGTTCACCCGCAGACTGGGGTCAAAACAATATGAAAGTATAAAAACATTTTTATATTAAAAATATTAACAATATGTTTCTGAAGAAAAATTACAAGCAATGCATTTGACTCTTGACAAACATTTGTCAATGTAACCTGACACGGTGGAGTATTGGATAGCGGCTCGGATTGAAGAATCGGAGATCAGATTTCGAATTCCATTTGAATCCATTACATTTACTTACGTGCTAATACCCTTGGGAAAGGTGTGACTCCTGATATTCTCCCATCCCAGCTATGGGTAAATAGCAGGACAGACTGGGTTCTATACCCTTAGATGGCAACTGGTCTATCGCAGAAAGAAATGGCAACATACTGCCTCGTCAGTCAGGTATCGGAAGATACATGATCGCGCAAGCGTGTATCATGCATGGCCCATAAATGACTGATCTACAAACTTATTTCTTATAAAAAATACATATTCTGTTCATAAGAACCCATTGAGGTGTTGATATGCCGTGAAACAAAATAAACCTAACGAAATCTATCATATGCTTTCAAATAATTATATATAAAATTATTTCTAATAAATGCTTTTATTTATTTTCCCCATTATTTATCTGAGGAAGGTTTTTTCTCTGAACGAAACGTCGGTTTTTTGTTCCATATTCTCGCAGACTTTTGTATGAAATTGTAATGTAAGTTTCTCTGCGTACTGTTCCTTTCTATTTCCTTTTACGACGTGAATCTATCGAATCCATTACTATTGTAATTTGTCTCCCTCTCTCCATTCTTTTGCTCTCTTTCTTCACCAAACAACCCGTTTTCTGTCCTTTATTGTAAAAAGTATTTTCTTTTCACTCCGGCTCTCTGTTTTCTTGTTATCTTGTTAGCTTTCACTGTCTTATTAACTCTTTCTCCTTCTAAAAATGCGCCAGGTTTCTGTCAAACAAGAAAACTAGGTTTGGTAATCTCGAAGACTTATTAAGGTTCGCTGTGGGATTTCAGATTTCTCTCCATACAGTTACAAGTCTCGTTCGTCTTCACTTGCTTTCGACCTTCAGATCAGTAAAAGAAAAAAAATCATTAGAACATAAGGTGTTCTTTCCTTTTCCCATTTCACCGCAGGGACGAATCCGTAGATGCAACATTATCTGGCAGTCATATATAATTACACAAGAAAATCTCGACAGGCCGAATGTACGTCATTGAAAAATAAGTATTCGAGAGGCTTAACTTTGTAAGCTCTGATGATTTGAGAAAACGGCATCAATAGAATGAAAAAGAAGGATGCCTTAAAGGACGTTAGATACAAAGGAACGGTGATGTTTAGATGGGCTTTCTGAAAAAGGAGTAGTAATATTATGGAAAGTGAAATGTTCATATCCCGCTTTGAACAAAGAGAAATGATGATGAAGCAAAAAGAGAATTAATGAAAAAAAAGAAGAAGAAGAAGAAGAAAGAGGAGGGGTGAAGACGATAAATTGAGAAAAGTAGTAAATATCAGGATACAAGAAAAGATGAAATGAAAAATAACTATTCAAGCAATGAACAAACAACAACTCATGTTATAGAAAGCCCAAAGTAAAGAAGTAAAAGTAAAAAAAAGTAAAGTAAGATGATGATGCTGATGATGATGATGATGGTCGTGGAATAAGCCGGAAAAAAGTACCTAAAGAAAAAATGCAAATTGAAGAAAAAATTGCAGTGGAACAGGCAAAAATGAAAGCATAAACGAAACGAAATAGAAACTGATTTGAAAAATCTCTGATTATGCCCAAACCTTTGAGAATTTTTGAAAATATTATTAAAAAGTGAAGAAAAAAAAGAAAGACAAAAATACGAATTTTACGTCTTTGAATAGATGCTTTTATGTAGAACAAATAAGATGATCCATTTGTATGTCTTTCGAACTAGAGAATAAAGTAACCCTGATCGTTATTTGGAATTTACTGAAGGAAATACAACTGCCACCAACTTCGACCATTTGAGAGAAATCATGCACCCATTCAGAAATGCTTTTTTTCTTCCAAATTTGACGGTTGCAGAGACAGAGGAAGGCCCTATAATTATTTGGGAGGATGCCATTCGGAAGGAGACGGAGAAATTGCGCCCAGAACAAACTGATGCTCATCACCAGGGCAGAGAGGTCAACTGAGATACTCTCTCAAGTAGCGTACACCGTGCTTCGTACCATATTAATCTCTGCTCTGCCTCAACAAAAAGATTAAGACGACGACGACAATGATGAGGAATAGGATAACGATGATGATGACGATGATGATGATGACGATGACGATGATGTAATTATCCTTGCCATTTAACTGCATTTCGAAAAGCACAATATTACTTGTGAAATGATTTGACAGAAAATTAGGAATTGTTATTTTGAAGTCTACTCAACCATTATCAACACGAATGCACCGTCATCTTCCATGTGCTTTTTTCCTTTAGGTCTTGTGTGATCATGTCTTCTACTTTTCATTCTTTGTTGGTCTAAGCAATATTTGTGAGAGAAATATCCCTCTCAGTCACTTACTTCCATCCTTTTTTGGATAAATTGATGGAAAGCAATTAGGTTATTCGCTTTTGTATTCTGCTTATTTCCGCCTTTAATACGTGCAGCGTGTGATAGGTTCACTAAGCCCTCTTTTCTCATTATATGACTCGGGAATTTTAACTGATTCTTTCTAATCCAAAGGGCAATTGTACTTTTGGTTTCCATTTTGCTTAAAGATTCTTCGCTACCCACATTTCCTGTCCTTGGCAATCTCAGCACACTCCTGTAGAATCACATATTTTACCTCAAGTCTCTTCTTCATCATTGAGGAAATTGTCCAGCATTCAGGATTTATATTAAGTAGCAGTTCAGAACTCTGTTCATTTTTTTTCTAAAAAGATGCTTTTGTTCCTTTGTTTAGATTATGGAAGGTATCTTTTGCTATTCCAATGTGTTTTTGGATCACTGTGTCACGTTTATCATCGTCTGATTTAACGCTTCTCAGATATTTAAATCTATGCGATGTTTTATTTTAATATCTCCATTTGTAATCGAATATTTGCATGTTTCTGTAACCAGAAAATGTTCACGTATAATCGAATCTCACAAATAACCGTATGGAAGGATTCAGATTAGATTGTAAGGACTCAGATTAGACTGTAAGAACGTACTAAAAGAAGTATTATCAAATTTATGCATCTATCAAATTTTAACGTCTCAATTAAGTTAAAAATCAATTACATTAAAATTCAATTAGATCTCTATACACTTTCTAAATATTTAAACATTTAAGCAGTCCATTAAATCTCCCAAAATGAAAGATTTGAAAAATGTCCCGAACATTCAAAATTCCGGCAATGTAGGAATAATGGTGTCAGACATCGTTATGAAAGGATCCCGGCGACTGATGAAATATTACGTATCACAAAAGTACCCCTGCAAATTTCGAACAAATTTGGGTCGTACTAAAAAAATAGAAAATGAGAACATATTGATCCCAGTTGATATTATTAAATTATAATCATAAATTAAGTATATCAATAAGAAAAAATATACTACAAAAATATAAAGAAATATATTTTTTAAATATATCCGAATATCCAAAGTTTCCGTTGCATTAATAGTGTTAAGAGTACCATATACTGAACATGTGAACAATGGCAATGTCTTATAGAAAATGAGAACAAAAAGGACAGTTATATTACCATAAGGAAGAGAGAGTTGACATTTCTGTATAATAAGGAAAGAAGGCTTTGAAAATTTGACACACAGGATGGAAGTCAAGATGAATAAAGAAAAACAACGCTTAACCTTCCTTACTGAGAATGGATAGCGCAACAAGTTTTAGAAGAGAAAGAAAAAAAATAAAAATTATTAAGAGCTACAAAGGACATGGAATTGTGGAGAGCCATATTCGTCAACACTCTAAAGGCACAAGCACATAAAAGTAGACGAATGGTTACTTTTCCATAATGCGGGAAATTTAGTAATCAGGATTTGCCCTAAATTAGATTTAGTATATATGCATATGTGTGTGAGAGAGAGAGAGAGAGAGAGACTTAATAAGTGTACAAACCAAATCTGATCATTTCCATCTTTATCACACTGATGTATTTTCTTTTCCCATAACATTGTTGTTTATATGTCGCTGAAAAGAATATATGTGATAAGACGACTTGACTCAAATATCCAGAATCCAGAGCAATGAATTGGATTGCAAAATACATTAGTGAATAGAGAATAGGAATAATGTCTTCAAAAGAAAAATAGGAAAACCATATTGCGTCGGAGAAATGGTGGTGCAACGGCTACTCTTTGTACGATACACGAAGACGCTTTCTTTGATATAAGCGTTAATAGAGATGAACAATTTCTCTAACCTAATGTGATACTAATTTCACTCAATGCTGCTAATGCGAGCACGATTTCTAAAATAATATTAATAATAGTGCAGTAAAAACAACATGAATAACAAGATAAAAAGGAATAAAACAAAAGAAAAATTTCCAGAAGACGACGATATATTCAAAAAGTGCTGCCCTAGAAATAAAATAGAATACTCTGGGATTTTGAGATCCTTTCTGTTCATAATATCGAATCTGGGTATTAAATAAAAGAATGGGATAGCAGGATGAAGATAAATTGTGCCAGAAAAAGGATACCATCCATATAGAGCAGTTTAAAAATGAATAACATTTTCAAATTGTTAGTTAAATCTTTAGTCTTCATAAATGTTCCAAACGAAACGAACAAAATCCTAGAGGCTTAAGTAGGAGAAATGGACATTATATAAGCAGTAAACATAATTCTGATATGAAGCTTCAAAAAGAAGAAGAAGAAGAAGAATGAGGAGGAAGAGAAGGAAGGAAAGAAGAAGAACGAGGCCGAGGTGGAGGAGGAGAATTGAAAGACTGGATGATGATATGTGTCAAACCTGAATGGGAAAACTAATATTGAAACTATGGTGGAATATTAAGGTAATTTCTATTACAGAGAACTCAATGGAGGAAAGAAAACCTAACCTGATAACAAGTAATATTGGAAACAACTAGAGGAATTTCACGAAAGCATAAATACATGGGCATTAATTAGATAAAGGTTTTCGCACCCGTTTCGTCGGTGGAAAAGAAAATAATTTTTGTTCTAAAAACCCCAGTGGTTAGAATCATAGAGTGATTTAGAAAAAGGTGACGACTCCATTTCTAAGTATAGGCTTGCTCTGGACGTTTCCGAAAACAGTATTATTAAATAAGAATCCTAATAAAAAATATATACCATCGAGATGGCAGTATTAATACACAGACTAATTTGTGTCTACTAATTTGTGTTTTTGGTTGGTTTTTGTTTAGTCACATATCAACCTCTAAAAGATTTTTGATCTCAAAGGAATATGTCAAGTTAGACAAAGCAAGGAATACAGAAGGATAATGATAATGAAAGAAATGGTGTTGAAGAACAGGTATTTGAAAAACATTTCTATTACACATCTTTGGAATTCAGAAATTTATACCGAGCAACCTGTACTTGCTAAGAAAGAAAATGTGAACAAAACATTTCAAGTTTTGAATATTGGTATATTCGTTTTTCCAATCCACTTCACTAGTTTTGTAAGTTCAATCCTGCATAGACAATACTCTTGCTTGTACTAGACTAAGCTAATGATAGTAAATAAGCAAATAATTTATTTTGCACTTACTATAGGACGCTAGCATGAATTAGTATTAGGTTAATTAAAACTATTCTAAAATTCTTATAATTGCAATATTATAACGGGATATTTTGTTATTGTACTATCTTCAAATAAACCTTTGGTCATGGGGAGTCATTTTCACAACTAATTACCATATTTTTAGCAAGAGTGTTAAAGGATCGTGGAAAATACGGCAAGTCCACAAAAATAACGGTACAAAATATTTCGAACCCCTAGAGTAAACCAAGTCAGAGTCAATGTCTTCTTCTTAATACTTTGTTGCTAGCATACTAACAAAAACTTCACCATCTTCGCAGTGTACTAGATAATATTTCCTGTGGTTGGGCTTCTACAACTCAAGATCACATGGATTTTTTCTGATGAATCCTACTCCTTAGTTCTGTCAACATTTAATCCATGATTTAAGTCATGACTTTAATCTCACCAGACTTTAAATACAATGACACATTCATCAAACATTCACTGTTGTATTGTATGCAATCTGTGATATGGATCTCCTTAATGCTAAAACATCTAAAGTATGGTATCAAATGTTCCTTTGGCAATATGATATATTTAACCCTATCAAAATCATCATCCATTTTAACCAATTTTCTTGAACCATCCATTTTAATGTAGCACATTAGCATCAGACATTTACCTCCAAACCTTCAATGTTTTAGCCGTGTAACATTGATCATTTCGCTTTCGTATTGAACTTCTGCAATTTCACACTTATAAGACAGCTACATCTTCGCTTAATCGCCGCATTTTGTCTTAACCCAAACATCTACACTCGAAAGGCCATACCAGTTTAACTAAATAAATGTAGCCTTCCGTTTTTTTGTAACGATGGCCTATTCGTTGCAACGAATCCCTTCAGTCTATGTTCTTGAAAGATGCATTTAGTGTTACCTACTGAAACCAAACTGAACAATTTTGGTCGATTCAAACAATTACAAAGCATTGAAACATCGAGAAAACCACTTCTTAACAATCTAAATTCTTTAGCGATTGCTCGCTAGTTCACATTCTTGGGCTTCTTCACTATCTTCCCGCGTTCTTTGAGAATTTTCGCCATGCTTTCAAATAATAAAAGAATGTAAGATCGATGTAAGAATTGACCCTGTATATAAGAAAAATCGATCTGTTCTGACACAATATTTGTCTCTTAGAAGCGGTACAGAAAAGAGAAAACGGCTATGGTTGGATATCTTCTCCCTTCATTCATAACCCTGGTTAATGATATGATAAATCGGAGGGAAAATGTGCCCAATATGGTTTCATCTGTAGACAACACAATGAAAAAATTTAATCAGTTTGAAATGGATTTAACAGGGCATTTGCTAAGGAATCTGTTGTAGTAAGAGCCAGTTACTCTCCTTATTATCATAAATGGACCGATCCATTCATCCTAAATAGTCCTGGGTAATTATTAGAAGGAAGGAAGAAGATAATACAATTGTAGTGATTTCTCTAGTTGAGTATTGAATAATACTATCACGTCTGGCAGTGTCGACTTAACAGACCCCACATCACAACTAGATATTATAATCTATGATAATAAAGCATTTAAAGCATTCTTGAAAACATCTGAAGACTATAAATCTGAGGAACAATCTTGGAGATCTCTTATGGAAGAATGGACGAAGTTGTAATCTGAGATAGACGTGAAAGTGTTGCGATCATCTCTAAAGAAAGTATGTTTTCAATTGATTCTCAGGCTGAATAGTTATATGTTTCTAGCATGAAAAATAGAATAACAATGAGTTACAATTACGAGAGAGAAAAAAGAGTATGAAAATGTGATATTAAACTTCATTACATTATAAAACTGCCATAATAAACTTCAGACAATTATGTCTTTTTATTGTTATAATATCAATCGATACAAACGTTTTATACCGTAGGCAGTAAAGAGTTCTGAAATCTTTTGATTCAATGATAGTTTACATCAGAGATGAAAAATATGTCACTGGCATATAGTGACTTATTAAAGCTGAACTTATTATTGTCTCAAGTATAGACTCATATATGATCGAATTTGTAAGAAGTAAAATGTTTCTTTAAATACAAACAAAATATTTGTGGTTGCATTCAACTTGAATGTTCGATCCTTGATTGAATATAAAACAGACATAACAATAATACACTTCAAATGCTGTGTGTTCGTCCATCGAGACATATAATATGAATAAAACGTAGAATAAAATAGGACAATTCCTCTCGGGCATTGGGATCCAGACTAGTTATGTCAGGTAGACAAGAAAACCGACAGTCTTTGATGTAGGGAAGGAAAATAAATTTTGACAAATCTTAAAAGTAATTGTGACAGCGAACCACAAGCTTTTAGGGGAAAGAAATAAAAATGGCATAATGTATGAATACTCGAGAGAGTTGCGCTACCGCTGGACAATTATGAGTTAGGGTCGTTCACAAGATTGTCCTAACAAGAATGGAATCCGTGTGCACCATGAAAGTTTAAGTTATTTATAGGTACGGGGAGGAAATAGGAAGCGTTTCCTTATGAGGAAACATTCTACATTTATTGAAGGAATATCCTATGCTATTTTCAGATTAAAGACTTATCTCTTCAAAAAGTTGTCAGGAAAATAGGTTTTTGTAAGTCGAATACTGGATAATAATAATAATAATAATAATAATAATAATAATAATAATAATAATAATAATAATAATCAACTTATAATGACAAACACCCAGATTCAGTTACAGAGATAGGGCCTATAACAATTCTATGGTACTTCACAATACAAACAAACAGAACAATCAAATCTAATCGTTATGAAACAGCATAAAACCAGAACGGTAATTCTTAACATTGCAGTCCCTGCCTACTGAAATGTATCTTTGAAGATCTTCAAAATCTATCAAAATGCAAGGATCTTAAAGGTCAAATGTAAGCAAAATGTAGCACATGAGAACACCAATAATTCCAGTTGTAGTTCGAACACTTGAATTGATTGGAAAATGATCTGATAGACTCATAGAAATGATACATGAAAGCTCATGCCTTTAAGAAATTCAAAATATTGTACTCACAAGTAAAGCTCACTCATTACGAAGAGCTTTAGTTATTAGGTTGGCGCAAAAATAATGACGTAATAATGTTATTTTTTGACGTATTTTTAACGTCAAAAAACGACATTATCACGTCATTATTTTTGCACCAACCTAATATGTAAAATCAGTTTTTTTATTTACAAAAAATGATTTGTAAAAACTGTCGGGAAGCCATTTCTGAAATTTGGTCTCTGGTTGGGACCCAAAAAGAAACCTGTGTACAACAGAAATCCAAGGAAATAATAATAATAATAATAATAATAATAATAATAATAATAATAATAATAATAATAATTTGCAGTTGTAGAATGAGTGAGAAATTTAATGATATATGTTGAGTGTGTGCTCAAGTCTATCTCAGAATGAGTATTACTAACTGAAAAGGAGAGGCATGATCAAGTTACGAAAGTCATTTATTTGGAAGTTGCGTAAGTCAACTTGGAATTTTCAGCGAGAAAATGGACGTTACAATCATAAACCTGCGAATGTCTTCGAGTCAGAAATATGTAAGATTTTGTGGGATATTTCAAAATAGATAGATGTGAAACTGGAACACAAAAATTCGCAATCATTGATTGAATATAAAATAGAAAAATGAAGGGTTAATCATTGTCTATTCTGCCTTTTTTTATGTCATGATACAGCAAAAAGAGAGAGCAGCCATTTATAATTCCTCGCTATTTGAATTCAAAATATTCTGGAAACTGAAGCTAGTGACAGTCACGTCAATTGTTATTCATGCACTTTGAACGGTGGTGTCGGACACAATAGAGAAATTGACAAAAAGACAGTCGGCATTGATTGCACTGCGGAACTAGTATAGAAAAGAAGTTTATTTGTTTTCCAGTTTATTTTGAAATCCTCTTCCGTAGATCCTGTCATCTCACCTCATGGGGGGTGGAGGGTGCTCTCCTGTCAGATAAACAGCATGGCTTTCGATTCTTTAGGTCGAAAGCCGATATATTAGCTGTTATTGCTGAAAGTGATTTTAAATGAGATTGACGAAGATCGAAATGTTGCTTCAACTGATTCAATCTTCCTTATCAAATCGTGAGACGAACATTGACTTGTTCTGTCAGACGTCCGGGTATTTTTACATTAATTCGGGTTCACCCCAAGGCCCTATAATTGGCGCTGCTTTGTTAATAAGCTTCATCAACGACTTTCCCAATGTCTTTCATTCTCAAGTCGGATTTGTTACCGATTACATAACTATTTATTTCAATCTTAATAGTAAGTGATAGGTTTGAATTGTTAATTCGGTATTTGATCTATAAAAAAAATGACCATCAATCTGTTGTTAATTGCGACAAGAATACGGCTTGTTAATTTTAACACCTCAAAATCAAAACTGTTCTATTTGAATTGTCCTAGAGAAAGGTTTTCTGTCTTCTATCGGAAGCCTGGTGATAGATTCCAAGAGATTATCAGATTCTACCTACTTCGTCTAATGTTTTCCACTGATATGAAGCTAAAAGAATATAAAGAATAAATTGCTAGGTCTAGCGCCAGGAAAGTTGGTTTACTGTGTCGTTTTAAGCCATTTTACTCACCCAAATCTGTTTTGCGCCTTTATAAGTCTACCATTCTTTCTTACATAGATTAATGTTACTATATCTGTCTTGGTCATGCATGTATAGATATCAGACAATTCAAAGAAGAAACTGCAAAGTTATCGATCCTGACCTGACATTTCGACTTCATTTTCTTTCCAATCTCCGCAATATAACTTCAGTGGTCCTTTTCTATAAATATTCTAATGTTAATTACTATTATACGGTTCCGTCTTTGGTGCCTAGACTTAATGAATTGAAGTTCACTACTAGATGAACCGGTTGGTCTCTTCTTTTAAAATGGCCAAATGATTCCGGTTTCTAATCTTGCCCTTCTCCCTTGTAGAAATCTCTTCCGGTTTTTTACTTTCCTTTCAACTACGATCATCAATGATGTAAATGCTGGGCCAATCGTCAACTTCTCTCTCCTTAAAACAAGATATTTTATTTTCATCTCTCCTTAATAACATTTTTCTCATATTCATTCTTAGTAGCCCCCTGTATTTTATTAGATTTCTCGCTTTGCTTGTGGGGTGGGAATTATTTTTAAAAAATAACCTTTTAGGAACGGCAGAAATAATTTGAAAAAAGATGAAAACATCGAGGTGAATTTTAAGATATCTAATTTTCCTGTTGCAACCCTAGTTTTCATATATTAATCACAATATATTAATATCATATCTGAGACTACTACTATAATACTACTAATAATTATAATAATAAGTGTTTAACATCACCTGGGATTTCAGCATTCAGACTGATACGGAAATCCAGCAAATCGACCTGAAATCAAAGAAATTAAAAATAATAATAATAATAATAATAATAATAATAATAATAATAATAATAATAATAATAATAATAATAATTCCAACAATAACGACAGTGATATGCTCTTTCTGCTACCGAAAGAGACAGCGATACAACAAAATCGCTAGCTACATGAAATGTACAGTTTACAACTCTACAGACAAGATACATATGAAGTAAAATTAAATAATAATTGTGTAACTAACAGGAAAACCAAAAAGGAAGAAAAAAATCTTACATGTGCGATACACATTGGGAGCACAAAACCCTGATGTCGACTCAAACTGATGGGTCACGTCCGTTTTTGCTGAGCTTTGAGTTAAAACCAGAAAAAAAAGTATTTACCCTAGTTGTTCAAAATCAAAACATACAAACAAGATGCTACCGGTCACATAATCTAATGAATAGGACCGACCAGAAATGTCACTTTTGTACAAGCCCTAATTAAGCTATTAACTCTAATATCCGGATTTTCTATCGTAGCACTAAATCAATTTAAATATAGTTAGGGTAGAGAAAATGTATACATTGGTAAATAAGTCAGCATTTTAGTCATTAACAAACTATCACTCCTGCTAGAAAGTAAGAAAGGGGAATCAACCGTACATAGCGATCCCATTTCTACACACTAATAATCAATATAGTGGGTTTAACTGCAAAATTGCCCAAATGTTATATTAACCTTTGAACTCTTGTATCTTAGAAATGATTAAATATATCTTACTGGAATTCTCAGAGGTTTTTTTAAGACTATCAGACTCTACTTTGAGCAATAAGAATGTATAATTACTCTCTAAAAATTATCGTGATGGAATCGATCATACACGAAAATGTAATGTTCATTATTAATTAATCATAGCTAAGGATCGGAAACTCGTGAAGTGTTGAAAATAAGTTCAAATAAATATATATTATTCCAGGATCATTTTCCAACTAATTGATTATGAACTTCGGCTACGCTAACCTTCTAACTTTCCGTCCTGGTGTAACAATTTGATCACAAATTTCACGTACGATTTTATTTTCAAATATTTTTTCAGTGCTCTTTGGACTGTAATACCTGAAACTCATCTCACGCGTTCCAAACGTTTTATGAATTGAGTTGGATCTTTTCTAATTTATTTTTTTAGCTCTAAGTTGAGATGATGATCACTCTTTCTGTGACCTCCTGATCCAGGTTTCCTCTCTAGTTCCTCCTCTTTTAAAGTTATTCGCCGTTCTCTTGATGGTTTTTGAATGCTCTTTGAATATGGAAGCCAGAGTATGAATGTTGTTACCATTACTAAAGGCTTGAATCATATTTTCCATCGCGCCATAGTCCCGTTAGGATGATATAGTGGGGTTGGCACAAAACGATTTTAACCTGCTCTGTTTTTAGTAAATAGCTCCAAAGGGTTTTTCATTGGTTCTTACGATACATGTTGTCAAGATGGCTAACGTCTTATCCAAAAAACTGGAGAAAAAAACCCGAATTAGTTTAGTGGTGTTTGATACTAAACATTTTGTGGGATGGGTAATTATACTGTTAGATGATTTGGACAATTTTGATGTTACCCCCTATAGAATTAATAAATATTTATAAAAAAAATCACACACTGTCATACAGATATGTCCAGTCTATCTAGTGAAAGAGTTCATAATTTTGTAAAAGCTTTTAAAATATAAAGAAATGAAAATAGACATTGCACTAAGAAATTGAAACAAATCTACTATTCCTGAAATAATTGGACCACTAGGAATGATTGAAAAACAAGACAATAAGAAATGCCGCTATGCAAAATAAAACACTTTTCAAATGTCTACCGATCAAATACACAAAAACAATTTGCTCAAAGTCATAGGACCGATAACGTTCGTAGAACTACTTTATTTTTTTTCCGGTCTCAGGCAAAAGATATGGTAATTTATGTTATCAAACAACAAAAGAAGAAAATTAGAAATACTTCTACTGCTACTATTATTACTTCTGTTAACACTAATACTAATACTAGTAATAATAGTAATAACCTAAGTTCGTAGACACCGTTGTGCCAATAGACCCGAGAGAGGAGATGAAAGAAAACGAAAAAGTAAAATTCTGAGAAATATTTATAAATATTTGAACATATTTTTAACAGGTGCTTACTTTCAACTTTCAATTCTGTTTCCACGTGGTAAATATAATAAAAAAATAGAAAAAAATTAAAACTCTGTATGTTATTGTGCAGAATATTTTTATATTATCATTCTACCTCACACACACGCACACACACATACATAGATACAGACATATATATATATATATATATATATATATATATATATATATATATATATATATGGGTCTATCAAAATACTTTTCCAAAATTTGGAAGCCGGTTTCTCACAGTAAAACAAGGACAAATGTCCATATAAAATATGTCTGAAAAGTTTACTATAGGCGCTATTAAATATACAATCTGAGATACAATCCAAAAATACTTTTAAAAGTTTGGGGGACGAGTGCCTGACACCAAAAAAAGTAAAATGTCTATATAACCATATGTCCAAAAGTCATTTTTGTGCCTCAACGTATCAACTGATAACAAATGTTCAAAATGTCCTCTGCTTGCTTCTACACAAGCAGGATCCCGTCGGATCATCGACTGGCGGATCCTTTCAAATACTTCCACACTGCCTGAAATGTTTTTGCAGGACGCCATAACATGTTGATGAAGAATATCTGCATTATTAATGTCAACTGCATAAATGAATTGCTTTAGATGGCTCCACAGATCAAAAATCCAAAGGACTGAGGTAAAGGGAAAATGCAGTCTATGCAAACCGGTCCAGCCGTACCCTATCTATCTTTAATGATAGATGTCAGCCAGTGTATTGCACAGAATATGACTAAAATGTGCTGGAGCCCCATCACGCTTGAATCACATGCGTATTCGTATTAGCAGGAATAAAATCCTCTAGCAGGGATCGTCCGATGCTTACAACACCGAGGAAAAGTCATAAGTGGCGACAAAGAGACATTAGATAAAGAATTGTGTAATAAATATGGCGAAAAAAATGAGGACAATAGTCCGAATAATTTAAATAATGTACATAATACTTCATCTCAGAAATATAGACAGATATTCAAATTTCAGTTTTCAGTCTAACTCTTTTGAAAGATTCTTATTGAGTAAAACTAGATTTAATAATAATAATATATTGTAAAGCTTATTATAATCTGACATCCCAAATATTTTTAAAAGAATTTTGAATTGTTTTTGTATGTATAAAAGCATCTCGAGCATTATAGATATAGTTGTCAATACAAAAAACTGAAGGAAAATAAGTAAATTTAGAGCCGAAATTCTTGAAAATTCAATAAAACATTTGATTAAGGAGAATATTTGCTTTAATTTTTAAGATTACCGAGTACTTAAAAGGAGTTCGCATAATATATCTCAGCTATAGCTTTAAGGTTAAAGCCGATGTACAACAACATTGGATAACAATCTATCTCTCATAGACCTCTCACAGAGGTCTGAAAATACTGTCAACTTTAATAAACAATCTACCGCCGTGTTAAAAAATGCATTTCTCTCAAATTTTAAGCTTTAAAAAAATAATATTTGTTTAAAATCATAATAATATTTAAATCAGCTAATATTCCTCAAATAAAATTTCAGAAAAGTGTATTTTATTTTGGGGATATTATTTTATAAAGAGATTTACATCTTTATAACACGTTATTAAATCTGAGGCCAAGTTCTAAAATGTTTTCAAAAGAATCTCTATCCAATGAATTTAAGTTAGTTTTGAAATAGTATTTCATAGTATTTTGTTTATTGGAAATATTAAATTTAATCTCACTTGAAATTAAAATTAAGACTTCAAGAATGATTTTTCATTATTAAAAATTTAATTTAAACGTTAGGTATCGCGTTTTTGCGGCAGTACCTACTTTTACTTTTGTGTTCATTCGTAGTTTTTTTTTAAATTTATTTATTATTTACTTTGGTTAGTTACTTATTTAAACTTTTTACATGAACAGTATTTATTTTGAACACCATTATCCATAAATATATTATACCTTAAAACTATATATTCATCATGCCTACATGTGTGTATGTATGTTCCTCTGTGTGTGCGTGTGTGCGTAGCAAGGTTTAAAGGTACCAACACTGAGTGACAACAAACTATTTATTTCATATTTGAACACATAGTAGCGCGATTATTTATATATCTTCGTCACTGGTCCATTATTAATATCATGATGTAATTATTCCATTCTGTTGTGCTAATGTTTTGGGTTTTTAGCAGTTTGCGCGAACCGACGTTTGGCGCAACATATTCGATATACAATATTCTTATCTCCTATATTAAATTTATTATACCTGGTCCATACACCGAGATATTTGAATTGTTTAGCATTCACTAACTCTACATCCTGATTTCTTATGACGGATTCAGTGTAGGTGTCATTACTGTTTACATTACAATTCCAGATCTTCGTTTCTCTTTAGAAAGGTTTATCTTGACCTCCTACTTCTTGGAACGATTTTGATTATTTTCATGATTATTCTTATCCCATTGACATTAGCATAGACCCCCACCAACTTCGGAAACGGAAGCACAGACATTTTATATGTAGATGTGTTTGGGTGCGGTATGAACTGCTTAAATGACCAGTGCCTACATCTTCTCATATGTGCTTGCATAGGCGTAGACCATAGTATAGGAATAGGTTTAAAGGGATAGAATCTCTCATTCTTCTTTTGACTAACCCTAATGAGATTTCAAATGTTTCCTTATTAGTGTCCTTGCCAGACATATACGACTTAGTGTCCCAACGAAAATATATTTCAAAGAAGGAAAAACTTCACCAAAGAGGTTATTTTTCCATAACAATAACGAAGTGAAATCTACAAAAGAAAACATAGAATAACCTCTAGAATTAAAATATTTGTTAAAATTGGCGAAGACGATCAGAAAGATCTCGTTCCATATAAAATTGTAACAGGGAAGGTACCAGCTTTAGCCATTTTCATAACTGATTTATTCTTATGGATTTGTGGACTATTTACAGCCGAAGCATATTTTTGATTGTAAGAATATTTATGTTCTTGGAGTGAAAATAACATTAATAACTTTCTTTTAGAAGAGCAATGACTTTTATTTTCCATGTTCTACTATTTAACCTATTGCATGTGGTTCAACGATTCCTGGATCAATAAGTTAACATCAGTAATAAATGAAATATATGACAATGGTGAAATACTGGAAAACCTAATTAGATAGATCTTTAGAGCGATGCAAATTAAGGCGAACTCCATCAAAAAATTGGCTTAATGTGCCACATAACAAAAGGTTAAGGTTTCTTATGAATTGATCTTGTAGCAAAATATTTAATTTTTTTTTTTAATATAGTAAATAAGAAACTGAGGCACCTTGAAGTACAAGAGCGGTGGTTAACAGCAGTTCCAGACGTATGAGTTGACTTCTGGAATCGTTTCAAGCTCAGGAGAGCATAAAAATAATCAAGATCGACGTATATACACGCCTCTAGCTGTTTTTTGAACGTTACGTTTTGGACATGTTTTTTCTCCGTGTCTAACAAAGACAATTTCGCTAAAAACGTGTATATATATATATATATATATATATATATATATATATATATATATATATATATATATATATATATGTCTACGTCGGAGAAGGCCTTAACAATCCATTACTTTACTTTACACATATATACAAAGACTCGCCATCTACGCAATTCCAATCCCCGTGTTCATTCTATCCATTGAGGCTGTCTAATGTCGTCTTTATTCCACCCTAAGCACTGTTCTCCAAATAAGTTTTGAAGTCTAACAATTTTATTAGATCTCAAGACTAGCGTATATTATATGTATGGATGTAAGGCCTTAACAATCCATTACTTTACTTTACACCCTTATAGATAAAAAAAAATAGACATCGTTACATTGCTAAAATAGGTAAGTACGAGATAAATGTCTGAAGTACATCAATAGCTATGTTCCATTGAGGTTGAATTAAAGATGAAAATTTAAAATTATAGATGAAAATTAAAGATGAAAATGTCTGTATGATTTTATAGATGGCGAGAAACATTTTGGAATTTACATACAAAATATGGGAAGAATCGCCATATTAAGAAGAAAATATGACAGTATTTTCTATATGATCCATACATATAATATACGCTAGTCTTGAGATCTAATAAAATTGTTAGACTTCAAAACTTATTTGGAGAACAGTGCTTAGGGTGGAATAAAGACGACATTAGACAGCTTCAATGGATAGAATGAACACGGGGATTGGAATTGCGTAGATGGCGAGTCTTTGTTTTACTGATTATGAAAGCATAACGATATGTTAGGAGCGCAGCCAACGAAACGCACGAAGGTGAACAAAAGCACAATGCGTATTTGTTGCCCAACCGAACGTGGAACGCATCGGCTACTCATCGAAAAGATGTTATCATTAATATAAACATAGTCTCAGAACTGTTAACAAAAACAAGTCCATCTTGATAAAACTGCACATGCATAACTGTTTCGTATAAGCCAATTGAATTCGCTTGAACAAATGGATATGTTCAAAGAATTAAGAAAAAGACTAAGCGATGGTGTGTCATGTTTAAGTATCGTACGAATAAATGAAGGTAGAAACGACTGATTAGGAGAATCCACTGCCACTACAGGTTATAAACACAAGCACATATACACACAAAATGTGTTTCCCATACACACACACACACACACACACACAGATAGATAGATAGATAGATATAGATATATAGTCATTCTTCCTTTTCTCTTGTTTCTTCTTATTCACACACACACACACACACACACACACACATATATATATATATATATATATATATATATATATATATATATATATATATATATATATATTGGAATCCACAGACAAACTGTTTCACTGTATTGCAGCTCTTCAATGTGGCTAGATGTCCGGTTGCCTCTAGCTAGGATCGAAACTCGGTGTACGGCAGGGACGAAGGTGAATTTTAGCGTATTTATTTTTAGATAAACACAGTAACTAAGAAGACCCGATTCGCTTTACCGATGAGTCTTGCTATAATAGCTGTAATAGTCACTGTTTATAAACCGGTACTTCCTCATACAGGGAGCAAAACTGAAATAAATTTTTCAGGGGCTTATATATTGTCATCCACAGACAGGTTGTTTCGCTGTATCACAGCTCTTCAGTTTGGCTAGACGTCCAGTTGCCTCTAGCTATGATCGAAATCCGGCTTCATTGCATCAGTCAGAGATTCTACTTACGTCGGTGCACGGCTGGACCGAAGGTGAATTTTAGTGTATATATCTATAGGCAATTTATTATGGAGTTAAGCCAGTAATATATAAGGGAGAAAAGGTATTATTACTTTTATTATCAGTTTATTGGGCATGTGAATCTTTTCATGCACGTTATTGCTAATCGCACCGAATCCGAACTTAGCCTACCAACAAAATATGACTAATAATTTCAGGTTGAAAATTGTTTTATAATTATAGTATAAGTCGCCCCCCCCCCAATTCTTAAGTGTGATTTTTTGGGAAATTAAAGGTCGATTTATACGTGATAATATGCATTATATATATATATATATATATATATATATATATATATATATATATATATATATATATATATGTTTAGGTAAAGAAACGTTTGTTAATCTGTATGGATAATCCCAAGAATATAATCCAGAGAGCTCAATGTCAAACCAGATCAACTATCAATTTAATTATCTACAAAACGGACAACCTTAAGGTTTGGTATATACACACACACACACACACACACACACACACACACATATATATATATATATATATATATATATATATATATATATATATATATATATATATATATATTTGATGTCATTATTCAAAGAAGAGAGAATATTACCGTGTCGATACATATTATTTTATTCCGAGTACTTTCGACATTACACAATGTCATCATCAAGATGTTGTTTATTTGAAAACAGTTATAGTGTTCACCATTTTCAAAGATAAAATTGTTATGTCCATCTGAATTTTTTTATTTATTTAGAAAGTGAAGATTGCAGGGTTGGGTACTGAGAAAAGCTTGAGTGACGTATCATGGGATGTAACTAAGGTATGGTGTTGTCGGAAATTAAGTAAACAAAGCTTGTGTAAATTATACAATCAAAAATGTCTCAATGAAAATATGCTACCAAAATATACGCAATATATGTGTGTGTGTACGTGTGTGTTATATGCATTCCTGTATATATAACACTATATATCTGTACATAAATAAATGGTTTATTCTGTATGAATAAAGAAATCCGTTAAATATACATGCGTGTTTTTCTGTATGTGCATTGATTTTGGCGTGCATCCATCCAAAGTAGTCTATGGAAGTAGGGATTATAATTTGACCATTGCTGCAATTTCAATGCCGCATCACTTTCAGCATCCGAAGCAATTCTGCCGAAGTGCCAATCCAGCTTCGATTCCACAAACGGACTTAATTGGGCGAAGTTAGTAGAAATTGCCTTCAACTGCATTTTTAATACACTAAACCATACCAGAGTATGTTTCACTGAAGAAAGCTTAGAGATGGTCCACTGGTATGAGTATTTTCAGAAAGTCCTTATCACGCACACCCATGATCCCAGCAGCAGTCATATACTATATTTCTTCGAAATCAGCATCACCATTTATTGCAATGTTTCGTCATCCATTATATGTATAGATAGATGCGTGTGCGTGCATGAAGGTGGGAGAGAACGAAGGATACATGTGGCATCTAAAAAACGACGCAAAATATCAGCTTAAATTTTTACTATATGTCTGTGTATATCGCTGTTTCTATTTCTCTTGATATTAACACACATATTACTCTCCTTCACTACATGATTAATATCTTTCATTTTGTTAACCATAAAATCCTTTAAAGTACAGTTCCCGATCTTGCAAATGAAAAATTTCGTATCCCTTCTTTATCTGACAGTGATCTCAAGTTTCAAATGTTAATTAGGTTCTTAACAACGTGATCACTTCCCTCAGATGTGTTTTCACAAAATTACTTGAAGATTTTTGCAGCACTCACTATCCACTTAAAGGCTTGCAAAGAGTCAAATCAAAAGTTATTTCTTTATATTATTCTGACTGCTGTCCTCATCTTTGTTGCTATATTCACAACTTCTCAACCGTTACACGCTCCGGCCTTCTTCAGTTGATTGGAATTTCAAACGGAACCCTTTATTACGTCATTTCGACTATAACCAGATATTGAACTCACAGATGTTTGGGTCAAGTCACTGGACCGAACCAACGCTTTTATCCACTGGGGCCATGTGTCCTTGAGTAGAGCAATACAGGAATTTTTTTCATTGTATACCTATTATCTTTCAAATTTTTACCAGAGCTCATATTGATATTTTGTTTTTGCTATTGCTTTTCTCTAGGACGTATTATTTGTATTCTTTTATATACCTTGCCGGCTTAGGTGGAAAAAAAACTTGAGGAGTTGAGTTAAAAGGAGATAACTGCTACTGAGGCATCCGGAAGAGGCATGGCACGTGGAACTAGAACAGTCTACTCCGGTGGACGAAATAAATGGCTCAGTTCGAAATTCTAATCGCCGGAAGAAGGACGGAAGGTACAACGGTCGAAACGTCGTGAATATGGCAACAAAGATGAGCACAACAGTCCGAGTAATGTAAATAATGTAAATAAATATCTCATCTGAAATATAGACAAAGTAAATTCTGTTTAGAAATTAGATGAATGGGTTTTCTGAAGCTGTTTAGAAAATAAAAAAAAATATGGAATATTTGATTGAAGGAAATGTAAGAGATAAACTTGATTGCTAACTTGAAAAGAAGCTAAATTATAATTTACATTAGAACAGATTAAAACCTGTAAATATTAGGGAAATGAGGATTTAATCAACAAACCTGATGTGTAAAAAATTATCTAGGTTAGAGTTTTCTTTTCATAAATCGCCTGATGCAGAAAGGTAAAATCCCCCCTCATTCGGGACCTAAAGCTGATTTTTAGCTCTTTCTGTTACGAATACTGCATATATGTCTGTATGTTTATAAAATCTGTTCCTATGAACTATTTACAAGATTTAGTGACCATAGGTATGATGTCTGATACACCAAAATTATATCAACAGAACCTACAGAGCATTTTATCACGAACAACATTAATTTCAATGAATACCGTCAGGTACACATTTTGAAATAAATATCCTGAATCTACCGACATTTCAACCCTTAAAACACACAAAGATAATTACATATGCAGACTAATAACGCCCCTCCCTGGGTGAATGAACAAAATGTTAGAATTATTTTATAACACATATATATTAAACTATTTGATTTCTTACTAACCAATCAACTTATGGATATTTTCAAGTAAGGCACGGTCCCCATTATATATTCACATTTAAGGTATATTCCTATCACGCTAGCTGCATTTCATTTTGTTTTGTTACGTTCATTACCAGTACAACTGTATTTTTAAAAGACAAGCGACATTTGTACAAAGACTTGTATTTTATGTATTTTTATATTTGTTTTCAATTTTTTAAAATAATTTGAGGACCGATATACTGTCGAAATATTGTTAAACATTGTCTTTTCTTCTATTTTTTTCATATATTACTTAAATTGCCCTCTTCTTTAAGTCTTGTAAAATACTGGTAGTTACATTATGGAGAATCATTTTGTTTATTAATATTATTCTTATGAGGCGACTTATAGCGGTTCGGATTGAGGAATAGGTGAGCCGAGTTCGAATTACAATCGAATCCATTGCATTCACTTACGTGCCAATCCTCTCCCCACAGCTATGGGTAAATAGACTGGGTTTTAAAACCTTGGGTGGTAACCAGTCTAAGAGAAGGAAAAGGTCTGAATTCAAAAACCGTCTTGGAGAAGGTTGGGCCCTGTCAGAAACACTAATTCACTGTGGGTGCAGTACACATGGTGCCCCTACCACCGTAGGGTCACGGGACAAATATATATATATATATATATATATATATATATATATATATATATAAGATGAGATGAATGTGCATATGAAACTTGAACATTAAATTTTCATTATATCTATGAGAAAAATTGCTATTAGGTTGGTGCAAAAATAATGACGTAAAATGTCGTTTTTTGACGTATTTTTAACGTCAAAAAACGACATTATTACGTCATTATTTTTGAACCAACCTAATAGATTATGGCCATTGGACGTTGAAAGTAATAGTCCTCCACAACTTGTTATATTTTGTAATACTTAGAAGTAATTGTCCTTTAACCATCCCTTTCATGGTTGTTCTGTCATCTAGTTAACTAAGCACGTTAGATAGGACACTGTTCACTGTTCCCATCGGTTACACTTGCCTTCTATATATTCTGCGAGACTAATCCTCTTTCCTTCTTTCTTCATTATGTGTCACAGAAACTTCAACTGTCTCATTCGGATTCTGCTGATTCTGAGTAGAATGATTGATTCATTAGCTGATTGATTGTTTGAGGGAATAAGTGGTTTATTTTTTACGGCTTATCAAACATTTGTGGTTTATTTAATGTCGGAACTTATTTTAGATTTTAAAAATAATTATTTTTTTCGATGTAATATTACATGATATTTTTTTAAATTACGAAATATGTTGATGAAACAAGTCCTACTATTTAACCCATAACTGGAGGGAAAAGATGGATTTATACATTTACATTATTTGCGCGTAAGTGAACGAAAGGAACACGAGTGGAATTCGAACTTGACCTTCAGTTTTCTCATTTTGAACAGCTACTCATTACACCACCCGTACATCCACGATTCTGAACATAAGTGTCCCCTTTATTTTCATTTTCCTTAACAGTTGCAGGTTGCTTATATATACTTTGTGCATTGTATTCTCAGTATCCTTATGTAGTACCACATCTCTATGGCTTAAAGATTTCTCTTGATCTGTATGAACATCATCCAGCATTCTCTGCTATTTACAAAGATTAATATTGCACAATATATCAAACTATTTTCTTTGTTTCTAACACATTCCTGGGTTTTCAGAAGATATTCGTCATTTGTTCTTGTTAAGTAAAATATTTCTAGAACAGACACCAGCAACATACGCGTGACTTCAGCTGTTGGGCTAATTTGAAAATACTGGCGCCTATTTTAAAAAATCTATATAGTGATGTACGAATTGGAAGCATCAAATGATGGTGTTTGAATTATTTAGAAATTGAATTCTACAAAGAACTGAAAAAAAGAAGATGATGATGTCTGAAAAAGCCTTTGATAGATAATCTAAAATTTGATAGATAATAATAATAATAATAATAATAATAATAATAATAATAATAATAATAATAATAATAATATAATCGAAATCTTAGATATGCCGAACATGAGAACATCACCAATTCTAGTTTTAGTTGGAGCCCTCGGATTGATTGGAAAAGATTCCAATAGACTTTTGAATAGATTCCTGTCAGCCAAATGCATTAAGAAAATACAAAAAATTGTTTTCGCGAATATAGCCCAGAACTTACGAAGGGATTTATCTATGTAAATATGTATTTTTTTTTTTTTTAAATTACTCTGTGAAAAATGAAATGCTGCCATTTCTGACCTTAGGTCTCTCTGGTCGCAAAGAAATGAGTGCACACCAGAAATAAAAGGAAATAAAATAATAATAATAATAATAATAATAATAATAATAATAATAATAAAGTTATCGGCAATAATATCTTGATGTAAGTTATCTCACTTTGAACCCCCCCCCACACACACACCAAAAAAGAAACGTCGCTAAGAGGCTCTCCTTAAGTCTATAAAAAAGGCATGCATTCCTCTTCCTCTTTTCTTTTCAATTTTTTTCCTCACAGGCTTTAAGATGTGGTCGTACGTAGAGATTAAACGCAGCCGCTAATATCGCGTTTGTTTTTCTTTCTTTCTTTTTTATTTTGACTGTTGAACTCTCTCACACACACGTGTCTATTGCACGCGTTTACTTCTCGCACACTCACATATACACACGTGTCTATCACATAAACGCAGATTCTCTTATAGTAAGTTTAAATGTTTTTCTTCTTTTATTGTATATTCATGTAATTCCTTTTTGCCAATATATTCTATTAGTTGAGCGAAGTTTTATATTGTTTTGTATTACACATTTTTTTACTTGGACTAAAACTGAATTCGCAAGAATTGTTATGGTATAAATATTTCAAGATCCAAATCCAAATCACAAGGCCATACGTTTCGAAAGTTTGGAATTTGGCACCAGATTAAATATTTACGCATGGCAAGTTGCATGCTGCATGCTCAAGAGTAAGTAATCAGAAGAATCTAGTCTTCGATGTTAAAAAGCAAAAAAAAAAAAGTTTCCTAAAAAATATTGTTTACCTTGGAGTTCTATAAAATTAAATAAAGACATTAAATTGCGATGTAGGGTTTTTGTCAAAATATTTTTCCCCCAAAATTAGCTGCTTTCAAATTTCATCGATTGGTTTACGAAATCGAATGAAACATAGAGTTTGTAAATCTCGACAATAAATATTACCGATAATTTCAACAATTCTACATACTGTGACGATTTCAACACAGAATCGCATGCAATATTGTGGGAGTTATAATGAAATCGCAAAGTGTATGCACCGGTATTTCGGTGTTTGGGAGGTCGTTTCTTCCGTATGACGTTGTAAGAGACGCCCTGGGCCATATATGTGTAAAATTCGAAAATAAGAACCTTTCTTTTTCACGTTCCAGAAATCGGAAAAATTATTTCGATATTCAACGGTTACCCAGAATATATTTAGAATATCATATAAGAGGAATTTGATTAGTTTAGAAGTTAAAACATCGATCTAAAGGGCATCAAATAAATTAATTGCTGTTTTCTTCCTTACTCATATGATACACACCCACCCACTTACACACACACACACATACATACACACATATATATATATATATGTATATATATAGATAGATAGATAGATAGCTAACTATAAAAGGCAGGATGTGTGTGTGTGTGTGTGTGTGTGTTTACCGAATGCACGGCCGCAATTTTCGACGGATTTGCACCAAAATTTACATGCACATGCTTCAAGTGAGCAGGAAGATCAAGACCGACTTGACATTTCCCAATTCCCATCGATAGTGGAAATAATCGATTTTTTCATGCTACTACGGCTCTTTTCATGTAGTTTGTGGCCATGTTGTACTGGCCAGAGTGGAGCCTAGAGCTCGCTGCCACGAATAGACAGGAAGATTCTATTGGCCAGCGTGAGAGCCAACAGCTGACTGACACGAATGTTAACTAACATGCTAACATGCAAAAAAATATCGATAGGTGCATTCGTCACAAGTGGGAAAAATTAAAATCTGCATGGCACTTTACTCCAATATGGCTCATTCGCTTGCTTAAACTCAACGTTGATTCTAATTACGCAGAACTGGATTAGGTGTGAAAAAGTATTTGTTGTTAACATTCTTTTTTCATTCGGTTTTTCCAGTTACAAGTCCTTTTTTAAAGCTGATCGTTTTGTGTTCATTTTGTTTAGTTCTTTTTTCGTAACAGATTTAATGTTTAGTATAGAGCTTAGAGAGAGAGCAGCGTGAGATAGGAAAGAAGTAAAGCATGTAGCAACATCAGCACTGCAAAGGGCACTCCTTTAAAGGCAAGGGAGGGCAAAAATATTTTAAGTCAAATGATAGCGATTGCTGTATAAGTCATACAATTTTTAAATCAAGCACGGGCAACGCCGGGCCATTCTGCTAGTATATATATAAATAGAGAGGTGTAGAAGTGATAAAGAGATTTGTTCAACCATATATGTGAGAGATGAGGTGCACAGACAGTGAAGCACTTTGCAATTAGCACAGAAAAACGAGACAAAAATAATGAACAGTAAACTCAAAATCGACGATAGAGTGCTGAAACTTCGCAAGCAACAGGTTTTCATTACTGTTAAGGACCATGAGGATAATTTCTCCAATAATCCGCAGTTCTAATTACTTAACCCTTTCAATAACAACATAGATAAGATCAGCAAGCCTGTACTTGAAAGAGTTTGTAAATATGCTAGGAACACTACAGAGCTCAAACAATGGACTAATGCAAAAGATGTCATCGATTGGTTGTCAAAAATAATAAGAAAAACGAGTGCACCTTTGTGCAATTCGGCATCTCTAATTTCTACTGGTCGAAACATATGACCTACTAGCAGCAGCTATAATCCTGGCCCAAAATGATTGCATCATCATTGACGAGGAGACTAAAACCCTCAAAAAGCCTAGAAAACTATTTTATTTGACAACGGTTCAATGTGGGCCAAAAAAAAAAAAAAAAAAAAAAAAAAAAAAAAAAGAAGATCCAGACTTCTCCTTAGCAAAGGGAACGTTTGATTCTGCGAAAGTTTGCGAATTGATTGGCAGAGACTTAGGTATAATTTTGATAGCAACAACACTGGTCTGTACAGAAGGGACAGAGTTATCCTTCTATGTAATACTGACCCACAAAATACAGATTGCCTTGAAAAACAACATTAAATCTTTCAAGGATCATGGACTAAATATCACTGATGCTAAGGTGATAAGATTTCTGGGCGACCTTTCGAGCTATCCATAGGAATATACAAGCTTTTCACGAAAGATCTTTATAATCATAGATTCATTAGCAAAGAATCTAACCGTTGTGGTTTCCGGGTTGAAATCCGGTACCAATAAATAACAAACGCCAGGAATGAATATATGAAAATAATGTATAAACGTAATAATACAACTGGTAAAGCAGGTTAGTAATTCCAGGAATACGGGCTAGTAGAAAAATATATATACAGTCTTTGGTATTGAAGTATCGCTGTATGACTTCTTACTGAGTCTACGTGTTCGCTCACTGTGACTCCTACAATGCTGTTACCTCACTCTTCCGGTTACCTACAACCTTTTACTCTGCCACTCTCCTCTCGACTCGACTCGACTCGACTCGACTCGACTCGACTCGACTCGACTCGACTCGACTCGACTCGACTCGACTCGACTCGACTCGGTCTGGTTTTCTCGGGTCTTCACGTAGCCGTAGTATATGTATATACTGGGTGAGTCCATTTGTGTAAAAAAGGGTGGACCCCTCAACACTAACCAGCTACCAGGATATTTAAATAATTTGTACAACTCACTGAAACATAGGTTCTCTAGTAACACTAGATAATGATATTTTCGACAAATATAAAATTAAATATGTAGATGCACTAATAAAATGCCATCACAAAGTTAATTAATAATACCTAGACAATAATAATACTGACAAGAAAATGGAGAAGTACAAAAAATGCAACATAATCTGATTAAAACCACCTTATAACAGCAATGTAAAAATCAACATAGGGGAAATGTTCCATAATTTTATCGGCAAGCATTTCAGCAATATTTCAAGAATAACATTAAAATTAAGTAAACCTGTAAAAAATCATTGAGCAGTACATAGCACAACATAATAATTTAATATTAAACAGATATTTAAATAACTTCAATAGTAATCTTAGTACTGACAAAATTATAATTGTCGAAAATATAGTACCTCCCAACTTAATTCTAAATGCGTTAATAAAGGCGTTATGTACAAAGCTAGCATTGATCATAATGTCGGGATTAAATTTTATTTTTGTTCCATTGATAACCACTGGAAAACCCGGAATTACCATCATAGAATAACTCTTACCTATGAGCAATATTCAAATACCGCGGCACTATCTAAATTTATAAAGACAGATAGCTACACGCCTGCAGTAAATTGGAAGCTCATTCTATAACAAAACTTTTTAACCTCAACAAGGATAAATATACGCTGTGGCTGTTAGAAAAACGAACTATTCTCAAACACATCGATAATCATATTCTGTTGAACAAGCGAAATAAAATTATGATTACATGTAGCCACAGAAGGAATCAAATATTTCCATGATAGCGTTTAACCTATCATCTCTGTAATACCCCAACACACCTACATCTAATATTTTTTTGCTTTTTGGATTTTTCCATATAGTTATCCCCTTAGACTATACTTGCGTTTAACGGATTTTAACATAGCATTTCTTTTTTATTTCTCTTCAATATTTTTTATTATTATTTATTTTTCTTTCTTTACCCAATATATCAGATCATCCCATAAGTTCTGTCCGAATTTTGAATAAAGAAAACAAGTGACCAAATGTTACATGTAATTACAGATTCAATGAACAATGTTTTTTCCCTGATTATCTATGACTTCCTTCCATCTATTAACAAGCTTACTAATTCCATTACTGTAAAATTCTTTTGGTTTTGATTCGAAAAACTCACAAATGTCAGTCTTAACCTCTTACAAAAGCTGTTTCTTCCAAATGAGTCTGTAAGCCACGAAACAAATGGTAGTCTGAAGGAGCAAGATGGGGAGAATAAGGTGGATGAGAAATTTTCTCCCAACCAAGTTCTTCGATCTTTTTTGACGTGAATCGTACTCTGTGGGGTCGCGCATTGGCCTGATGAAACATCATCTCTTTTCGATTCACTAGAGCAGGTCTTTTTTACTCAAAGCTTGGTTCAAACGCTCTAATTGCTGACAGCATATTTGAGCATTAATTGTTGCATTAGGTGGTAAGAATTCAAAGTGGATTATTCCTTGGCGATCCCACTAGATTGAAAGAAGAACGTTTTGCCCATGAAGTTCCCTTCTCGGCTGTGTCTGGGGTCCTTCTCCTTTACCAATCCACTGTCTATAAAATTTCGATAAAATATCCATTATTCGTCGCCAATCACAAGTCTATCCAAAAAATAATGAAACAAATTGGCGAGAATGGAGAGAAGAGCAGATGTCAACTCGGGATTTGAGGTTGTTTTCAGACAATTCATGAGGCACACATCTTCCAAGTTTAGGAACTTTTCCAAGTTGTTGAAGATGACAATGAACAGTTGTATGGTTTGAACTGAAAAGCACTGCCAATTCCTCAACTGATAAAGCAGGATTTTCTTCAAGTGCTGCTTCAGGAAGCTTTTCATCAAACTCAACTGGTCGTACGGTTCGATCTTCATCTTCAAGGGTGAAATATTCACCTCTGAATTTTGCAAACCATCTTCTGCAAGCTCTTTCATTCACACATTCCTCTCCATAAACTGAGTGAATATTTATAGCCGCTTCGGCTGCTGAGATTTCTTTCTTGAACTCATAAAGCATTATGTGCCTCAAATGATTCTTGGGTACTTCCATGTTAGCAGGGTTTTAATAAAAAAAATTTAAATTTGATGTTCTCTGAAATAAAATTTTAAATGCATCTAAACATAAAAATAATTTTCAGCTCCATTAGACAATATAAAATATTCTTTAAATTTCGTTCATTTTAACAAAAACTTAAAATTGAGAGAGAACTTGTGTATGTGTTATATATATATATATGTGTGTATGTGTATATATAATAGTATATGTGTGTATGTGTATATATATATATATGTGTGTATGTGTATATATATATATATATGTGTGTATGTGTATATATATATATATATGTGTGTATGTGTATATATATATATGTGTGTATGTGTATATATATATATATATGTGTGTATGTGTATATATATATAGTGTGTATGTGTATATATATATATATATATGTGTGTATGTGTATATATATATATGTGTGTATGTGTATATATATATATATATGTGTATGTGTATATATATATATATGTGTATATGTGTATATATATATATATATATATGTGTGTGTGTGTGTGTATATGTGTATATATATATATATATATATGTGTGTGTGTGTGTGTGTGTGTGTGTGTGTGTATATATAACTTCTATGTTCATTTATATATATATATATATATATATATATATACATACATACATATATATATATATATATATATATATATATATATATATATATATATATATATATATATATAAGTGAACATAGAAGTTCAACACTTAGAGGCGACAGTTTGTTTTATGCTAGACTCAATCATCTGGCTCTATCTCGGATATTGAGCACTTTATCTTATAAATATAGCACACTTTAATATCTATCTATATATATATATATATATATATATATATATATATATATATATATATATATATATATATATATATAGACGTTTATATATTCTTCATTTTTTCTATCTTCCTATATAAATCAATGAATAAAATAATCTTTTTTTTGGTGTACAAACGCATTTGTGACCAAGCTTTGCAATTGTATATATAAATGTGTTTAGCTTAGTGATAATACTGAAATAATATATATATATATATATATATATATATATATATATATATGTGTGTGTGTGTGTGTGTGTGTGTGTGTGTGTGTGTGCGAGCGCGCGCGCGTGTGTGTGTGTTTTTGCGTGCGTGTGTGTGGCGGGGTGTATGTTGCGTCTTTATGTTCTGTTCTCTGTGTTCATTCGATCTGTAACAAGTACATGTGCATCTGTGTGTGTGTGTCCATATAAGTGTTCGTGCGCATCTTCCCGTGCGTATTCTATAAATGAATTTGAGGTTTTATAATTGGCAATGCGATACTCTCTAGTACCACATGAAATTCCCCAGTTACTCCCTCCCCCCACAGGCATTCAATAATTAATCATTCTGGAGGGGACGAGTTAATTTGATACTCGCTCTGATAATAAAATTAATGCTTCCCTCTATCCCGCACACACTCACACATGCACACTCACAAACTATATATACATAGGTACATATATATATATATATATATATATATATATATATATATATATGCATGTCTGTGGGGGGAGTGTGTGGTTATGCAAAAAGTCTACAGACTGGCGCATTGTTTGCTTTCCACTTTTTATTGATCTTACTTACAACGGAAAACAAAGCCAAAAGAGAGAGAGAGAAGAGAGATAGAAGAGAGAAGACATTGATTTCTAGTTTCAGGATTTAATATCATTTAGTATATACGCATTCAAACAAACAACAAGCAGTATTGAATGCATTCTTTGTTGTTAGACAAAACTGTGTTATCAGCTAACTGTGGCCATGGTGTTTTCGAGAGCGACATCTGGTAACACTCATACACCAGTAGTTGGAATATAATAGTAATAATAATACAGAAGTTGCGGCATATTTCTATTAAACTAAATGGGCATTTGTTTGAGGGCATTTCATTTAACAAGGCTATTGCACATTTTGTTTTACAATATAATGAAGATTTCTCAAACAGTTTAGCTGTTTTTTTCAAAAACATAGCTCCATTAAGAGCATACCTAGAACTCTTCAAAGATAGTGACGACCGAAAAAATGATTTCCTAAACAAGATGGTGGCATGAAAAATGACTAATACGTACAAAGATATAAAGGGTTTGTGTTGCTAATTATAATGTCGTGTAACGTCACATTTTAATTGTCTAATATTATACTTGGATTTTGTACGGACAATCAAACATGTTAGTATAGTAACAGATATTGATATTGTTGTCCAGGACATTTCATATGACCCAGCAAGTAATAATAATAATAATATTAATACTACTACTACTAATAATAATAGTGATATTATCGAGTAGCAAGATCTGAATATAAAACTCGACATGATAGAGGGGGTCAATATCTGCAATGTTAAATATACAAGTATGACAGTAAGGAAACTACAATAAACTTTTAGGGGAAAGAAACTGCAAGAACATCACACGACCCCAATTACAGAGATAAATTGTAATCATTTTGAAGGACTTTACAATACACACTGACAAAACAATCAAAGCTAATTGCCCGGATATCGTGATCAAAAATCGCAAAGATGGATATACTTTCATATTGACATTGCAGTAGATTGTCATATATCTTTGAAGATCTTCATGAAACCATAAAATAAATAAAATACAAGATCTTAAAATGATGAACTCGAAAATGTGACACATAGGAATATTAATAATTCCAGTTGTTGCTGAATTACTCGGATTGATTGGAACAGGGCCCGATATAACCACGGAAGGATTCCTGGTAGTCGATAACTTATAACTCACAAGTACAGCGCACACATTAGGAAAAGCTTTGTCTATGAAAAATGTGTGTGATCAGTGGAAAATATCAAGAAAACATTTCTGACCTTAGATCACTGGTTGGGAAATCAAAGCAAATAATAATAATTATTATTATTAGTAGTAGTATTAATAGTATTAGTAGTAGCAGCAGTAGTAGTAGTAGTAGCAGCAGTAGTAGTAGTAGCAGTAGTGTTAATTATTATTTAGTAATTATTTATATGACGGAGAATATTTAAAATTTTAATAATTTTAATAATAACGCTACCAATAATAATAATAATAATAATAATAATAATAATAATGGGTTACTGAAGGTATTACATACCTCATACCAAAAACAACTGAAACACACGACCCGAAAAATTATAGACCGATAACATGTCTTTCCACAACGTATAAGTTGATCACGTCTGTACTGACGAACCGTACTTACTCCTTCTTCGAAACAAACAGCATTCTCCCGCTGGAACAGAAGGGATGCAGTAGAGGTTCATATGACTGCAAAGATCAACTTCTGATAAATAAAATGATCCTGGAAAATTGCAGGAGACGACGCAGAAATCTCAGTGCAGCGTGGATTGGTTATCGTAAAGCCTTTGATAGTGTTCCACATTCTTGGATCCTTAAGGCTTTGGAAATGTACAAAGTCTCCCCTGTGGTATTAAACTTTCTTAAGCACAGCATGGGGATGTGGAACACAAAACTATACCTTAGGCACACCGGGGGCACTGCCATATCCAACCGTCTGAATATCCGACGTGGAATTTTTCAAGGAGACTCTCTGTCACCCCTTCTGTTTTGTTTATCCTTAACCCCTATTACACATGAACTGAACAACAGTAGCTATAAAATAAATAAGAAAATTTTCAATCACCTACTATACATGGATGATCTCAAACTCTTTGCCAAAGACGACAATGAGTTGAAAGGCCTCCTCAATATTGTAAAATACTTTAGTGACGGCATAGGTATGGACTTCGGATTAGATAAATGTGCAAAAGTAACATTCAAGAAAGGTAGAATTACAGAAACACCCTCAATAGATTTAGATTTTGTCACAAAGATTAGGGAATTGGAGCATGAAGAAGCTTATAAGTACCTAGGAATTAGCGAAGGAGATGGCATACAACACCCCCAAACGAAAGAAAAAATAAGAAAAGAGTACTACAGGCGTGTACGTCTGATACTAAATACTGAACTAAACTCAAAAAATAAAATATCAGCTATAAACACATTGGCTGTCCCAGTGGTGCATTACAGCTTTAATGTCCTTAACTGGACCATAGCTGAAATTAAGCGAATGGACGCCAAAACGAGAAAGCTTCTCACTTGCTATCGCATGCATCATCCCAAAGCTGATGTTGATCGTCTGTATGTGCCCAGATCCGAAGGAGGCAGAGGATTAGTTCAACTAGAACTGTCCTACAAAACTACAACAATTGGCCTCCAAAAATACTTGGAAACAACAGAAGACTGGATGATGGTATGCGTCAAGGAACATGAAAGTAGTAAGCGTCTTTACTCCGTAATGAAAGAAGCCAACAAATTCAAACTGGACCTTCAAATGGGCGTAGAGATGCAACTACAGCACCATACACCGGCTGAAACTGCGAAATACTTGAAAAAGACAGCAAAGACGAATGCAACCGACCAGATACAGAAGCGATGGCAAGATAAACCGCTTCATGGCCAATACTCTGCCCGTATCAACCAAGCTGATGTAGACAAAACCCATACCCATCAGTGGCTACGCAGTGCAGGGTTGAAAGCGGAAACTGAAGGTTTTATCCTTGCTGCGCAGGACCAATGCTTGCTAACTAGGAATTATCAAGCACATATACTAAAATATTGTGTCAGCCCAAAATGCAGATTCTGTGATAAATATCCAGAAACGATTGATCATCTTGTATCAGGTTGCACGATGTTGGCACCCACTGAATATAAAACCCGACATGACAGAGTGGGCCAATATCTGCACTGGAAAATCTGCAACTTCTACGGGAAGGAAACTGAAAGAAACTGGTACCAACACCACCCAGACCCAGTTACGGAGATAGGACCTGTTACAATTCTATGGGACTACACAATTCACACTGACAGAACAATCAAGGCCAACCGACCAGATATTGTTATTAAAGACCACAAACAAAAACGGTGCCTCCTTATTGATATGGCAGTTCCTGCTGACTGCAATGTATCTTCGAAGATATTCAAAAAGCTGTCAAAATACAAGGACCTTGAAATAGAGGTCTCGAAAATGTGGCATATGGGAACATCAACAATCCCTGTTGTAGTTGGAGCCCTAGGACTGGTTGGAAAAGATTGCAGTAGACTAATTGCAGGGATTCCTGGAAGCCCATGCCTCAAGGAGATACAAAAAATTGTTCTGACAAGTACAGCCCACACTTTACGAAGGGCTCTATCTATGTAATTATTTTATATATTATTGTAATTTTTTTTTTTTTTGTCAGTGAAAAGTGTCATGATGCCATTTCTAACCTTAGGTCCCTGGGTGGGACCCGGAAAGAAATGTGTAAACGCCACAAAGCAAAGAAAATAAAAATAATAATAATAATATTAGGTTGGTGCAAAAATAACATCGTTTTTCTTTTGAAGTTGAACGTCAAAAAACAACATTATTTTTGCACCAACCTAATAATAATAATAATAATAATAATAATAATAATGATGATGAAATATATGTGCAATGGGGAGTTCAAAGAGAGCAAAAACTGCCAATACAACAGTTATAAAAGATTTACTGGTAAAATGAGCTTATTTTTGAAAAAAGATGAATTTGTAGCTTACATCCAGAAACTATTGTCCTCTTAGTGTCAAGCTGCACGCTCTTAGCTCCAACAGAATACCTTACACGTTATCACCTAATATACCAATATATATTCATTGGGCAATATGTGGAAGTTACAACTTACCACAGGAAAAAATTTGTTGAAACACGAGCCAAATTCTGTGATGTCGCAGGAAAATATATATGTGCTATGGAATAAACAGGAAAACAAAAACCAATCACACCTGATATATTTGTAAAAGATTTTTCTGGAAAAAATGTGTTTACCCATTGTGGTAATATAAGCAATTGATGCAAGTATTAGTTTGGTTCAAAAATAATGTCGTTTTCTCACATAGTAAGATATGTGAGAAAACGACATTATTTTTGCACCAACCTAATATCTCAGTCCAATTGCCCAACAAACGTATTAAATAAATGACGTATTAATTGAAATTCATAAGATACGACATCTCAAAACCCAGACAATCTCAATTGTTATTACTACACGAAAAATAATAGAAAAATATGAAAATGTGTGCTTCTCGAGTTTAACTGAAATACAAAAGATTGCACACGTGTATACTTCTCACGTCCTCAGTATAACAAGTTATAGATATTGACTACACATCCTCATATATTCTCACAACCTCTACTCATCTTTCGTCTTCATATTTTGACACTTTTTCTTTGAGTTTACTGAACTTTACACCTGTGAATTGTAGTTTTTTAGACATTTCATTTAATCTGCTTACGCATTTTAACCGTACAGAAATTATATATATATATATAGCTACACAAATACATTTTATGATTAAACTAATATAAACAAATAACATTAAAAGTAAGACAAATGATAATCCAAATGTCAGTTAAATATCTAATCAATGGTTGCAACAATCATGATCAGCTGACATGCAGCCTCTTGAGTAATCATTCAAGGAGACTCCGTGTCTTCCCTTCTGCTTTGTCTGTCACGAATCCAACTTTCGTGTGAATTAAACTGTAATAACTATGGATAAAAAGTATATAGTATATACTCACCTATTCTACATTTATGATATCAAACATTCAACTACTACCACATTCGTCATCGTAAGCATGATGTTGATAGTATGTATTTTCCCAGAACCGAAGGAGGCAGATGATTAGTTCAACTATAACAGTTTTGCAAAACAACAATACCTGAAAAATATAGAAGACTGGATGATGAACTGTAACAAAGAACACGTAAGAATAATAATCATTATTCGGTAATAAATTGTTGTGGAGCAAATATGATACCCTCGGTAACACAAATGAATTAGGCAAGACGCATTAAATAACGATTTCACTTTAAGTAAGATGTCCATTGGAGTCAGTCGACGAGAATTTCAAATGACGCTACCAGGAATAGCCTAAGCAAGACATAATAGGGTCAATTTATAAATTAAATAAAGCCAAAAATTCAAAAGGAAATTTCGAGTAGATGAATAAGTGAAATAAACCATAATACACATACTTCAGTGGCAAATAACCTAAAAGAAAGCAAATGCAATGTACCAAATGCTGGCAAAGGATGGCAAGATAAGGTTCTTGGTGGTCAATACTGCGTCCATACCAGACAAGATTATCTAGACAAACCCCAAATCCGTCAGTGGTTATGTAGAGCTGGGTTAAAAGCTGAAACAGAAGATTCTATTCTTACTGCACAGAACCAATGCTTGCAAGCTAGAAATTACCAAGCATGCATACTAAAAAATTGTGTTAACCCTAAATGCAGATACTGAGATGAATATTCAGAAAGAATTGACCATCTTGCAACAGGATGTTTAGGAAACTGCACGAAACTAGTATGAACACCACCCAGACTACTTTACAGAGATAGTACTTTTAAGAATATTATGGAACTTTACAATACACAGAGACAGAACAATGAAATCTAATCGCCCAGATATCATGGTCAAAGACCCACAAAAACAGAATGTGCTTTCTTATTGACATGGCAGTTCCTTCAGATTGTAATGTAACTTTCATGATCTTCAAAAACTATCCCAATACAAAGATCCCGAAGTAGAAATTTCAAAGCTGCGGTATATGAGGACACCAAAAATTTCAGTTGTAGTTGGGGCCCTTGGTTTGATTGAAAATTCTTTCGTTAGACTCATTAAGGAGATTCCTGGTAGACCATAACTTAAAGACATACAAAGAATTTTATTTACAAGTACAGCAAAAAAAAAAAAAAATTACGAAGGGCGTATCTGTAAAATGTACGTGAACTTACAATGTATTTACATTTTTAGAAAAATGCTCAGAGGAAAATATCATGATGTCATTTCTGGCCTCAGTTTTCTGGCTGAGGCCCAGAAGGAAATGAGTATACAACAAAAATCAAAGGAAATAATAATAATAATAATAATAATAATAATAATAATAATAATAATGATGTAATTTTAATAACCTGCCACAATACTGCGCATATTCTTCTGCAATGTCAGTGCCTGGTATATATGCGACTGCCATATAAAGGTTATTTTCGGTGTTGCATATGTGAACCTCAGCAGAACGATTTGGTGCGCTGATCTATTATTATTATTATTATTATTATTATTATTATTATTATTATTATTATCCGTTTCTTAATTAGCAACCTGTAATAGTTTGCCTGTCCCCTGCCCACAAATTTAGCTTTCGTGTCCCCTGCCCGCAAATGCTTGGCATAATATAAGCGGACAGAGAAAATATCTAATCAGTTTTTTTTCATTTCTGCCTAGCTACATTCTATACTGAGTTGAAGCTGTACTTGTTTCTAGAAAGAAAAAAAATGAACAAAACCCATGGGATTTCCACTGGTCCCGCCCTATATAATTAAAGAAAATAGATGACAAAAACCTATTTCAAAAAATTATAGTGCAATATGCAGTATATGCAGTATATTACCGCATGGCTATTTAATTAATGCTTGCATTTTACCTAACTTAAAATGTAAGGAAACTATGTCAAATGCCAATCTATTAACGGTAGAATTTCAACGGGTCCTGCTCATATGTCAATTAGGAAAACAGCCAGGAAATACATACATCGTCGACATCGTTTTTGTATATTACGGCATCTCTTGAATTAATATATCACTTCATTATATCTTTTATGCATAAACAATATGGTCGTTTCAACGATATGCATGTTAAAAGTAATCATTATTTTTCCAACTTTCTTACTGAAATCTTGTAGATATTATTATTTTGGTCAGGCTCCAAATATCATTCTCTTTTCACCGGTTAGTGTATATAACTTTTAAGAATGCCTTTGTTTGTGATTTATTCTAGATTTAAACATGGCACCAAATAAGCCATATAGTCAACGTATGCAGCGATTTCAAAATGTAAATATTAGTAAAAAAAAGAAAGAAAAAAAGAAAAGAAAACAAGTCATTTGCGTATTTCCTGTAAATGTTTATGAAAATGATCCAATTGTTAAAATGACATTTTCTTGTGGTGGGGATTTACCGATGTGGATAATCCGCAATCGTGTTGACAAGGTGAAGTTAATTGCGATCAATACATTACTTGGGAATTATCAGTGTTAATTACGTATTGACAAATATGACCACCAGATTGGTTAATATTGATATATTGCTTCTTCCCATATTAATGAAAAATAACATACATGGTCATTCACTAGTTATACACTAATTAAAACTAATGAGAAAGTATCGTTTTTAAGACACATGGTGACAAGAGAGGAAAAGAAAATATTTGATTACAACATCTATTAAAAATGTTCTTTTATTTGCTTGTTATTTGTTCAGCTTACATTAATCCCGTTCAAGTCGAAATAGAGAGAAATATGAGAGGAATAGAGTCTTGTCAGTCTTTCAGTCAAATATGGTTCACATGTCTTGAATGTTCTTCTTTCGAGGCTTGTGTGATCTTGGCTATCCACAATTTTAGTTAATATTCTTGTGCCATCCATTCGCACAATCTCGATAGGTAAGTTTCTCCTTCTTTTCCTCTGCACCTTTTGCTTTCAATATGTCCTGTAATTCTCAAATTCCAAAAGACCTCTTTCCTGTTTAAATCCCCTAAAAAATTTCCAGATTTTACCGTCATATAAAACGATTGATAATACATGACTGTTCAGTATTCTTTATTTCCACCTAACAAAGATTTCGCATTTCTTTATACTTTGCTTAGCATATAGAAAATATATTTCATTATCCCAATGTGCATTCCTTGTCTGTATCACAGT
>OZ010584.1:117155356-117192856 GCA_963932145.1 Acanthosepion lycidas | reverse complement strand
GGGTTCGGATACTTTCAATGATAATGATATGTCGCTGTAAGTTTAATAGATTTTTACTTTTATAACCTGATGGTCATCCTGACGATATGAATGTGTATTGTGGACCTACATATATATATATATATATATATATATATATATATATATATATATATATATATATATATATATATATATATAAAGTAAGAAGGTAAAAAGGAGAAGAAGAGAATAGGTAAAATAATATATATATATATATATATATATATATATATATATATATATATATATATATATATATCCAGTTATATTGTGTATCTATATTTATATTTACGTATATTTCTGTATGTATGAATGTTTCTGTATGTATGTTAGGATACATGTATATAGGTGTGTGTGTGTGTGTGTGTATGGATATATATTTATGTTTATGTATGTACGTTTATGCAAGTATATGGTTGAATATCTGTTTATTTATGTGTATGTACGTATATATCTGCACTTGTTATTATAGGTATGCATATGTATGTATATATATATATATATGTGTGTGTGTGTGTGTATGTATGTGGGTGTATATGTGTGTGTTGACACCTATCATATGTGAGCTTGTCTGTGTGTATGTGTAGGTATGTAAACTTTTGTTTGTGTCTACTGCTGCGTGTGTAAGTCTATGTGTATATATATATTCTTTTTCACTGGTAGATTTTCCGTCAAAGTCGCATGAACTATATTGTTCAATAATTACAGTAATGTCGCACTTATTATCCGAAAGTTGCACTTGGATCAGTTATTTTAATTTCAATAAAGGTGCAATTAATTTACAAATTCATGAATTATTCATACAAAAAACAAATACAGAGGTTAATGTTTTTCATTCATAAACAGGTTTGGGTTTTTTGTATATTATTTGAATTGTTCGCGAAGATGGATTTCTCGCCAATAAAATTATTAACCTTTGACGGAAAATCTACCAGTAAAAAATAATTTTCTTATCACTATATTTGTACATAAACGCAGAACATTAAAATTTAAATTCAAACTCAGCGTTGCGACTGCACGTTCAAAAACAATAACACATTTCTCATAGCATTTTTCGGATTACAGCTCTATTTTCGTTGTCCACTTATTACTGAGAGTAAAACAAGAACAACATCTATTTCATACCTGAGGATGTCTGTAGGAACAGACGAAACCTTGTAAAAATAATAAGACCTTATGCAACTGAAATTTATAAAACAGGATCTTTTCATTCATAAACAGGTTCGGGGTTTTTGTATATTATTTGAATAGTTCGCGAAGATGGATTTCTCGCCATTTAAATCATTAACCTTTGTATTTGTTTTTTGTATGAATAATTCATGAATATATATATATATATATATATATATATATATATATATATATTGTCTTCCACAGACAGACTGTTTTGCTGTATCACAGCTCATCAGTGTGGTTAGACATCCGGTTGCGTCTAGTTAGGATCGAAAGCCAACTGAATTGGCGTCAGTCAGGGATTCTACCATGGTAGGGATGAAGGTGAATTTAAGCGTATCTATTTTTAGATATACACAGGGTGACTGATAGAACTCGATTCGATTTCCCGAAGTGTCTTGCAATATTAACCGTAATAGTCACTGTTTACAAACCCACACTTCCTCCCCCGAGAGCTCAACTGAAATTAATTTTTCAGGAGCACACACACACACACATACACATATATATACACACACACACACACACACACACACACATATATATATATATATATATATATATATATATATATGCTCTTGAAAAAATTATATATTCAAATAATAGGGAAGAACAGTCAGATTTGTAATCCAGAGTTCTTCAGCAATTATTTTTATTTTGAAAAAAGTGACAAATTAGATTATGATATTATAATTATTAAAAAAAAAATGTCTCCATTGCGACACAGAAATAAATGTTTCGAAACTGAAACGCCTATCTTAAAATTAACTTTAAAATTTGAAACATAAAATTCAGCGTTCGGTTCCATTCTAAATCTATGCTGTGAAAAGCTTACGAAAAAAAAAATGACTCTATTCTTAAGTTAAGCTGTGGTTACAAGAGAATTCCTTCTGTTTTTTATTAAGTCGGTGTTGTGTATAAAAAGCAAGTGTATCTTTATTTGGCAAATTTAAAGTCGGTTAATGTTGCGTGGGGGTTATGATTTCTGTCTGGCTACATTGACTTGCTTTCAAGCTGTCAAGTTATTATTGTCTGGTTTATTTAATCTTATTAAGTTTTACGCCTCAATATATTTAGCATTTATTTATTTATTTTATTTTTAAAATTACATCGCGATTTTCTTAAAGGGGTATTCAAATATGAATAAGTCATATTTTTTATAATTATATTTTTATTTATACATATCTAAAATAATATATTTATTTAATTTACTGATATATATATATGCAAACAAAGATAGACTGATATAAATTAGTGAGAGAAATAGATAAAAAAAATTGCGAATAAGATAGATAACAATAGGCCGAGATAGATAGATAGATATTAGAAATTTCGAAACAAGGACGACAGAAACTCATATGTTACAGTTTTACCTGGTTTTCCAAACAAGTGGGACAGGGGATTTTACCTGCTTTGTATAATAACATTGAAGTAACAACATTGTACCTTGGTTCTAATGACACTACATCAAACAGATTCCAACTCCTGTTCTTTCCTTTCTCTCCTACTTACTTTTCAACTCCACCTCTCTCTTAACAATGTAATTCCTCTTCTTTATGCACACACACAGGAATATATATATATACATATATATATATATATATATATATATATATATATATGACTAGGATCCACTTGAATTATATATCAACGGATGTATTACCTTTATTTTATATATGTATGTATATATATATATATATATATATATATATATATATATATATATATAGAGAGAGAGAGAGAGAGAGAGAGACTTGACTCTCCCCCGTCGAATTCGACGTATGAGGGTCAAGCAGATCAATTCCTAGGAAACTGACAACCCGACAATAGCACATGAGATTTGATTATATTGGTGAATGTTTTGTCCAGAACCCTCCACACTTATTGAAAGGCCGAAGGTTTTCAATTCAGAGTTGTCCTTCATCTAGACCAGTTGCCATCCAAGGCTATAGACCCAGTCTCTCCTGCTATTGACCCATAGCTGGAGGGAGAAGAAGAGGATAATTGCACGTAAGTGAATGTAATGTTTTCGACTGGAATTCGAACTCGGCTCTACAATTCTTCAATCCAAGCCGCTATCGATTACTCCACCGTGTGTGTAGACAGATATATAAAGGTCCATCATTATGAATCTCAATCGCAAACAGAATCTTTGATTATTTTCATTTATTTTTTTTATATTTTTATATCTAAAGTCCTTTGTTTTAAACATCTATTTCTACCAACTTTGTTTGATTTCTGCCTCTGTATATCTGATGATATGTGTCCATTGGCCTTTTTTGTACTGTAAAACACATACTCATTATTGTATGAAGGATCTGACTTCTTAAAAATAAGTCACTATTAACATTTATTATGAAGTGTGAATTGGAATTGTCACGTTTGTCTTCGGCAATGCCAGGTTTTATGAAATCTTAAGGTAATATGCTTCTTAAAGCTAAATTCATATGGAAACTGACGTAGCTATCTTGAAAAAGTACTTTAAACTTAGGCACAGGTGTGAGTTGATTTTTCATGTGCTATGTTTGTGTGTGTGAAATTTATCGAGGGATTGTAGTCCTTTATAAAAACTAAAGTAAGTAATACTAGTCTAGATATAATGTTTCGTCTATCTACATGAAAGAGGCTGCTGATCTTGAAATTCGCTCTTTAAATTGCTTACTTGATTTGTTTTATTTTTTTTAATCCGTTTATGTAACCAGGATGGAAGCACGGTGGAGTAATGGATAGTGGTTCGGTTTGAGAAGTCGGAGAGCCGAGTTCTAATTCCAGTCGAAAAATAATAATCCAGCTGGTTTACATAGCAGGAGAGATTGCGCCTTATATAATTGATTGGAAAACTTTGGAATGAAACCAGCCCGTGACTGCAGTAGTTATGTTTAATCTACAACCCATGGTGGTTATGAGATACATGATCCTGATTAAATTTGGAGCAAGTCATGTGACATAGTTATTAGGTTGGTGCAAAAATAATGTCGTTTTCTCATATAGTAACATGTGTGAGAAAACGACATTATTTTTGCTCCAACCTAATATATAGCATATATATGAATTAATAGATTAAGTATTTCTTTGTTTATAAGTATTCACTATTAATTCAAGTAGGTACGACATTATGGTTTAAAATCTTCACTTTCGTAGAAAGACGCAAGATTAATCATATATATACGAAAGACAAAAAAAGAAAAAAACTTTTCTTTACCGACATGTTTCTCCTTCTAGATTCTCTATGAGCCTGAGGAATAATCTATGGCGTTCTGAAATTTAAGAATTTCGAAAACTTACCGATATTCTTTCATCTTTAGATACGTATTTGTAGCTGAATGAAATTTATACATTTGCCTTTTAATTAAGTCCATCAGAGAAAGAAACGAACGCCTCAGTAAATAATAGTTTTCTTTTGGTTTTATTCATATTTTTTACAGTTTTATTTTTATTTGTACCTGAATTTTTACAGAGACATACACACACACACACAGAGATACACAAACACAGAGAGATACACACACACACACACACACACACACACACACATATATATATATATATATATATATATATGTATATGAAGAAATATAGTCGTAAGTTGTGCTATATTTATGGGTTAAAGTGCTCAATATCAAAGATAGAGCGTTTGTAAATATAAAAATGCACATAGATGTCAACACTTAGAGGCGACAGTCTGTTTCATGCTAGACGCAATCGTCAGGACACGAGTATTTTTATGTATATATATATATATATATATATATATATATATATATATATATATATATATATATATATATCAGCTTACCCTGAAGATCAGTCTTGGTAGGGTTTCCTGGCTCTTTAGGATTTATTTTATTTATTCCCGCTCTACTTAGCGTATTGAGCACTCTACGATTTAGACTTTCTACTCGTTTGTTTTCTTTTTCTTTGGCCGAAAGACTTAAGGTATTGGACGATTTGTTTCACCCTGTTCTGTTGTTTTTAGTTCTTTCTTATTTCATTTCCAATTTTTTTCCTCGTGTAACGATTTGTTTTGATATATCTACAAGTTGAGCAAATCGAGGTTTTTGCAAACGGGTATTACAATTATATATATATATATATATATATATATATATATATATATATATATATATATATATATATATATATATATATATATATCTGTGTGTGTGTGTCTATGATTTTATATTATAAATTTAAGATTTAAAAGTTAAGCAGGTATTTTCATATTAAAAGTTAAATATAGAGCATTCATAATAGTATTTTTATATATAAAAAAGGAATACTTAACAATTAAACATAAGTAATTCTTTTGTCTATAAATATCAAAATATGAATTTATGGTATGCTATATGTATGGATTAAAGTGTTAGTATCAGTGATAACCCTTATGGAAATATAAAAGTAAACATTGGTGTCGAGATTCACCGGCGACAGTGTGTTCCATGTTTAAACGCGATTTCCCGACAATGTCACTGTATATATATATATATATATATATATATATATATATATATATATATATATATATATATATATATATATATATATATATATATACAGAGACATTGCCGGGAAATGTATGTATGTATACACACACACTCACACACACACACACACACATATATATATATATATATATATATATATATATATATATATATATTAGGTTGGTGCAAAAATAATTTCGTTTTCTAACATATGTTACTATGTGAGAAAACGAAATTATTTTTGCACCAACCTAATATATATATATTGAAAAGGGAATAAAAGAAAACGATTGATTTAGTTGATGTTTCTAATTATTTTTCTGATTACCAGTCCGTATGTATATAGCATGGCCCGTGCTTAACTAAAAATCAGACTAGTAATTAATATTCCTTACTGAAAAACGTGATGAGGTTGAAAATTATATACTTATTTAAAAAAAAAAATTATCGTAATTGTTGTAATTACTTATTGATATGCCTACGTAAATAGAAAGAGAAATTGAGAGACAAAGAAAGTAAGAGTCGTCTACATATGAAAAGCGGTTAACAAACCAATCTCTTTGATGTGTTTTGATCTAATTGCAGACATCTGGCCTAAACTTCTTCGTCGCTTTCTTTCTTTCTTGAAAATGTGTGTGTTTGTGTGCGCACGCGCGCGATCTTTTTTTTCTGTCACTGCACCCATATGCGTATAAAATTTCAGATATTGTAAATCAAATAAAATCAAAAGTATTTCTGTTAGGCGTTTAAATACGAAACTGATCGTCTTATTTGTTTGAGACAATTTAATTTCATAACATAGATGAAAATTATAAACATTTAAGGATATTTGTGGAGATTTCATAGTTTATTTTGTTTAGGTTAGGTTTAAAATAAACTATGAATTCTCCACAAATATCCTTAAATGTCTATAATTGGCAATAGAAGCCATTGGTTTATACCAACGGCTTCCCATACTTAATACTACTAGAATTCACTCTCGCGTGGTCATGTGTGACGTCATGAGCTGCGGTGTGATTTTCGCTTCCAGCGTCTTATATGCACGTGTTTATCGTTGCTAGAAAATCATCCATGTAAACAGAAACAGACTATCATCACATTCTTTGGCCTGTATTACTTAATATATTGTACAGTAATTGTCATCTTTGATAATAGCTGATGTAAACAAAAGGTTAGATTGGATTAAAAAATATGTATCAATATTGTGACTTTCTTTCTTCGTTTAATGATAATGTCATTAAGCTTATCAGACGTTATGAAAAGAATTTACATAAAATTAATAAACAGCACTTATCTAAATTATTTAATGAAAAATATATGAATGGAAAAATGCTGCCTAAATACACAATATATATATATATATATATATATATATATATATATATATATATATATATATATATATATATATATATATATATATATATTCTCTCCGAATGGGCTTTACATTATCACATTGCTTAATGTGAGATTTTTATTTGAATATGGCGGTGATGATTTTATTTTTAATGGCGATTCCTTGTGTATTAGAGACTGTTACACTTATATTAATAGAGCAAATAATAATTATTCTAATTTATAATAATTTTGTTATGATAGCTGTAAATTTGGCTTTAATCTTGAAGTGGAAGTCATATTTAACTGTGAAAAAATCTGACAATGATGACAATAGTAATGGATGCTTTAAACATAAAAATGATGTAAATAGTATGAATAGAATAAGCAACGTACTAAAATATTTGAAATGAGTTCTGATGGTTTCTTCAGTAGTTTGTTTTGGTCTGGGAAGGTAATTATATGTATTTCTTTGTCCAATCAGATTTTTTGATTAATTGTTGTGGTCTATTCTAACTATTGTTTTGGCGGGAGTACGTTGTTAATTTGTTTATTATTTACTTGATTCATTTAGTTATTTTTTTTAAATTTATTTTACTTGATTTTATATATTTATTTTTTGTATTTTATTTATTCTTTTCAGTTTTATATATTTTTTACTACGTTACTTACAAAACCGAAAAAAATGTTTCTTATCGTGAAGAAAAAAGTAAGCTTTCCATCCCATTCTTCTGATAAGGTTTTCAGTTTGCAGAGTTAAATCGACGAAATAATCACTTCAATCTACATTCAACATCATCACTTTATAAGACACCAGAGGTGTTGAAACAAAATGGTTATTTTTGAAGTGATTTTATAACATGTTTTTGTTATAATTTTTAAATAAATAATTATATATATATATTCATGCATGCGTGTGTGTGTATGTATGAATACATACACACTATTATACCCGGTATATATATATATATATATATATATATATATATATATATATATATATATATATATATATATATATATATATATATATATATATATATTCTATTTATACGCCATATTTATAGATACAAATATTTAAATAAATACCTTGTTTATAATAAACAGTATTAACAATATATACTGGCTTGAATGTCTGAGAAATACCATAGAAAATATGTGTACTCCGACAGTAGTCGAACCTGTATCCTACACGGAACCATAATATAGCCTGACGTGCTATACTATTTACCTACATAGGAAGCGCCTGGCTAGTAAGTTTAGATTACTGTTTTTAAACTACAAATTTACCTTATCTGCTCGAGGCGTATCTTAACGTATCTTAACGTATACAAATGGCACCATATGTCATAAAATAAGTCCGGCAATCATTTTAATATATTTTCTGTTTATACGTTATTTTTACAGATGCAAATATTTAAGTAAATTCTTTTTATAATAAACAGTATTTACAACATTTGCCTGCATGAATATTTATACTGCTCTCGACACACACACACACACACACACACACACACACACACACATATATATATATATATATATATATATATATATATATATATATATATATATATTAAAATATATATATATATATTAAAAATCACCTTTCAGCTGCACAGACTACGATCGCTACAATAAATCATACTTTTGCGCAATTCACAGGCGATCGGCAGCTGTAATAGCAAAATAGGAACCTTTATTATCCCAGCGAAGGCTAAGATTAAAAAAAAATATGGACGATGTGTGCACACAATGCGGACACCGATCAATCTCACCTGGGGGAATAAAGCTTGCCATTTTCGCATTACAGCTGCCAATCGCTGATAACTGCATAAAAACATGAAACTTATAATAGTGGTCGGACTCTTTATATCTGTAAGGTGATTCTTCATTTAGAAAAGCTCTGCCATTTTATATGGTGTTGAGCACTTTTATTTTCAGGCGTGCATTCATGGCAAACGCATTTTAAGAGCTTCATATATATATATATATATATATATATATATATATATATATATATATATATATATCTTTCTCTCTTTCTCTCTCTCTCTCTCTCTCTCTCTCTCTCTCTATATATATATATATATATATATATATATATATATATATATATATATATATATATATTTATATAAGTATATGATCGGTGTATACGGAATGAATTCCAATAAGCAAAAATTACTTTTGAAATTGGCAGTTTTTAATTCTAATATTAAATTTTATCATATAATTTAGTAATTATTGGTTAGAATAAATTCTTTTTTGATATTACCCATATTGTAAAGATCTGAATAGCTATTATAACATGACTTTGTTGTCAAGCTTTTTTAATTTTCCTATACTTGTATTTTGATTGGTCAATCTAGCTTTTGTAACAAAGTTTTCCCCTTGCGAAAGATTGTTAATTAATTTGAAACTTTTAAAACCATTTATTTGACATCCAACATCATCACTATATAAGACACCGGGGGGTGTTGAAACAAAATGGCTATTTTTGTATTGATTTTTAACATATTTATGTTATAATTTTCTTTAAATAAATAATTATATATATATATATATATATATATATATATATATATATATATATATTTACAAAGAGTTGTAGTGAATAATGTTCCCGGCATTCTTCACGCGTAAATGTAAAATTAACCGACATCCACTCGCAAACCAAGTGACAAAAGCTCTCAGAAGTCAATATCGAAATGTCATTTATGACATTTTCATTGTCCGTCCAGTCAGAATGAAATTGTTTCCCAGCTCTGCTTTTCTTGGAGGGCAAATAAATGTACTCAATACCTTTAAACCAATTCTGTCTCTCATAATTTTAAAGAATGATGTCTCTCTCATATCTAAATCATTTTGTTAGTAGTGACACCACCATTTACCCTTGGGTTACTGCTGCAAGGTAACATTTTAAAAATGTATTTTTACCGACAAATGTGATGGTTAAGAAATCTCCCTTCTGTTGACAATTGAAGGATTTTCTGGCAACGGCCTTATTTCAGCTGGCTACTTGTCATTCTAGCAGAATTAGATTTTAAATTCCTAAACATGAATGCAAAACTAAGATAGCGATATGCTGTCCATATTAATATCTCTTGGTGGCAAATAAATCCTTAGTATTATAAGATTTTTTTTTAAATCTCCCTCACTGTCATCGAAATCCGATGTGCTTGAAAAGCCCCTTTGCAACAAAGATGACTTCAAAGGGATATTAGGCTTTGATAGCGGTTTATATGACAGCGGCTTTCCACGAAATATGTCTCTCTTTGACAAATCTGTTGCTGCACCTTTGACTAGTTTAAAGCATTTTCACGTCAGCATGGACCAAAAATTCAATAAGCATTCCCTATCGGATTTTACATTGAATAAAACGTGTTAATTCCTTGGCGTGTTGTCCGATTAGACACGCACATTGTTTTCATTTGCATCCGAATGTTTCAAAATTCAACATTCTTCTAGTTTTCGATTTCTTATTTGTATTTTTTTTTTTTTTTCGAAACAAAATGATTGGTAAGATTTTACAATTTTACTAATGAAAGGAAATGCATATATGATGAGTTATCTGCATCGATGTTGCTTTTAATGGAAAGGCTTGCGCAGCTGATGGTTAATGGTAATGATTTAATTAATGGTCTCCCCGTCGGCTTTCTGCTGTCTTATCCTATTTAATTATTACGACATGTTTTATAATGGTTTGCTGGATCATGTCTGCGAATTTTACGATGAGTAAAATCTTTGAAAATCGATATTTTCTTGAAAACTGGCGATTCTGCAACAGTGAATATTGCCATTCTTCCTCGGGCTTATGGTGAATAGTTTTTGGTTGAGTATACGTTAAGTTGAAAACGTGTTTGAAGGCTGGTCTGGAGTAGATTGAAGTTGGTTAATGTTGAATTTGACCAATAACCAAGCAAATCCCACGGAAATGTGAGTAAAACTACTCCCTGCGACTCAACTTTCTATCAGCTACCTTACATGATTGAAATCAAAACTATAGTTGTAAATCAACTAGATCCGTAGGCGTTGAAGGTACAGCCTTCCAAAGGAAGACTCCTTCGGTGATGTGGGAACACAGACGAGGTACTGGACATTTTCTTTACGTTTTCAAGGGAGATAACTCAAAGAAAATTTTAATCATATGTAAATAATATATTTTATTAATGAAGTTATTTTATGCACTTGTTTTCTCTGTCGTCCATGAACTTTCCAACACAAACACGCTTTGTTATGTATTGAACCAATGTAATGTGTGTTTACTATTCCATTCATAAGCATTTCATATATTCATCTAAATATGGAAGACAATGAGGGCGTAGAATAAATTGTATGTAAAAGGTTTTACTCACAAAGCGAGCGAAAATAAATGAATAGCAGAAGCCAATTGTAATTGAATAGGACAAGGAAAAATATAAACACAATTATTTATTTAATAATTATAACATAAATATGTTATAAAATCACTACAAAAATAGCCATTTTGTTTCAACACCTCCGGTGTCTTATCAAGTGATGATGTTGAATGTAAAATAAAGGTTTTAAAAGGTTCAAATTAATTAACCACCCCTCGTAGGGGTAAACTCTGTTACATATATATATATATATATATATATATATATATATATATATATATATATATATATATGCTAATACATATATATATGATATATATATATGCTGATATATATATATATATATATATATATATATATATATATGATACATATATATATATGATACATATATATATATACATATATATATATATATGCTGATACATATATATATATATGCTGATACATATATATATATATGCTGATACATCTATCTATCTATCTATCTATCTATATATATATATATATATATATATATATATATATATATAAATGCAGTCTTATGCTTCTTTGTGTCCTTGTCTGTGACAAAGCATTCTCTCCGCTAAAACCTTCTTTCCAAAGACGAAGCGTCGCAAGCCTCTCATGACTTTATCTCTGCTTGTAGGGAAAATGTTCACACGAATTACATTCCACAGATAGACCAGCTAAAACTTGCCATATGACACAACATTCTACGCGCGTCCCTCGCTACAGACTTAACCTCTTCAAGTCCAGGGTTATCGTCCTCACATATCGCCATAAAATATGTCTCTTACTGTATAATACTTCACCAAGAGTGGCTCTTGGGCATTGTACAGAGAGAACATAGTTTTAAAATTAATATATGTCTCTGGCAATTCTAAAATCAAAAAGATTCTATTGCTGGATGTATTATATCTGTCCAGCGTTTATTCATCAATAAAACGTTTCTTTTTCTCCTCCTCCTTCTTCTTCTCTTCTTCTTTGTAATGTATTCTTTTCGATCATATGGCGATCATGTTTCTCCACAACTTCCTATTCTTTGTTACTCTTAGTAAGGTGGCTATTTTTCTCTCTCTTAAATCGTGTTCTATTCGTTAGATTGGTTATTCGAGCTGCCTTCAACATGTCTTATGCCTGTCTAATTCTCTAAACACTCTTTTCTCATTATGAGCCTTAAAAATGACAATTGTGTCTTACTGATTCTATGTACAATTATAATGTTAATATCATTTCTCTTAAAATGTCATCTTTAATCACGAATGCAATCCATCGAATTCTCAGCATCCTTCTGTAGAACTACATTGCTGTTGTCTCGCCTTCATCTGTGACGATATTGTCCAGCATTCCCTGTCATATAGGAGGACCGATATTGCATAACAGTTTAGGACTGTTTTCTTGTATCCTCTTACCTTGCTTAGCATTTGAAAGACATGTTTCGTCTTTCACCTTCTAAATTTGCTTCGCATCTTCCGTACTCTATGATATTTAAATTCTCGTACATCCTTGATTTGTGCTGTGTTTAATTCATAAATCGCGTAGCGGGCTAATTTTTTCTTCTGATAACCATACATTCTGACAGTTTCTTATAAGTTCCTCTTTGTTCTTTTCTGTGTTCGCTATCAACACTGTATCATCTGCATACATTATGCTAAGATTGTGGCCGCCAATAATGAATGCTATTCTAATTCTTTCAGGATCGCCACGTTGTAAAGTTCGGTGAAAAGTCATATGACATCATAAATCCCGTCCTCATTCACCGGGCCAATCCATGGTCGATCCTTAAGGTCAGCCATATATTTAGTTGCTCGATCTTGAATTCCCAACCTGCGCACATGGTTTTAGTTCACAGGACGGGCGAAGGCCGAGTTGTATACACAACGTCCCTGAACAGGCTGCTTTGGCGAGATGGCGTTACAACGGACAAATTAAAAGATAGATGTGCAACACAGAATGTTTATATCAAAAGATCATACAATGAACGTACTATTCACTAGATTAACACAAGCAGATTTTCAGCATCCCCCCTTTAATACCCCGTGACACTATGTCTAGCCAAGCTCGGTAAACTGATACAAGTCAGAAGTCTGATTTCTTCCGTTTTGTGATTTCTTCGGACCGATCATTCAGGTGTATTTGTAGTTTAGAACAAAGCCGGAGTCTAAGTTCTTTCTGCAGAAGTTGCGCGATGTTTGTTAAAGCGGGTCTTGAACCAACTGCCACGTGTCTCTCTCGCAAACAGCCATTCTGGCTATCTGTTTCCTTCTGTCACTCTCTCTCTCTCTCTCTCTCTCTCTCTCTCTCTCTCTCTCTCTCTCTCTCTCTCTCTCTCTCTCATCTGTTTGTATTTATGGACACTCGCGCAAACCCGGTGGAGGGCATGAGGTGGTCGGGAAATTGATTGCCTGACCAAGTTTGGAAAGATCCCTCCCCGCGAAGAGTGGTGGTGGCAGAATATAGATCCACCCAACTACTCTTTCCATCTCATGTGAGTGTCGTACACCATCACCGCTAGAAGGGCGCGGGCAATTCCTCCGTCCCTCCTTGAAATTCCACCTTTGGCCTTTTCTCTCGTTGACTCCTAATCAAACTCTTCCCATTGAGGTAGGTGTGGTCTTAGCCCCGATTTGCTAAATTCAATTATCATCCAAAATTTCGATCAGCGCGGAATTCTTTTCGCGTCCTGGTGTGGTCGGCTGCATGTAGAATTCGTTACCTGTAGCTTCTCTCCACCAGCTTTGTGATCAATAAGTGACAAAAAGAGACAATTCCTCTTAATAAATTTTGTTTGGTCTTAGGCGGACGAAGGAAAAATATAACTACAATGCCATTCCTGTTTTCAAAGTCCTATCAACAAGCCGAAGTTTGTGTAGATCCAGGTTCTTAGCCGTTGTTGCTACTTGAAGTCATTAAAACGTAATCTATTCTACAGCGCAGGTCGGGTGGGCACTTAGGAAAAATAGCATCACTTAAGATTTGGCCATGCATATTTAGCTTCTCCGTAAGTCATCTTCGACACCTGAACATCGAGGTCGGGAGAGAAAAAAACAAAACAAACATCATCTCCCTTTATTTGCCTTGTCTTTCATATCAGTTTACGTTCCGTTTATTGAAAACAGTGTTTCTTTCTTTTTTATTGCTATCAGTATTTTTTCAGTATATCCAAAAACATCGTATTTCAATTTTTTTTCTGAAATATTATAGGCGAAATCCTAGGAACGTCCAGGACACGTCTTGCAAGGAGATTATTGCGTCAAATATTGTTTCAAGCTTTTTTTTAGAATGGAGGGACATGTCTTAGAATTCTGGAATAATATTCAAACACTACGTAAAAGCAAAAACGTTTGCATATGTCTATTAACGGATCAAGTTATCACGTTCGATCTAATGAAAGTGAGTGCCATCGAGTACATCTGAACCATAATGTTGATCTTCTCTTTCAAATGAGCTCCTTTTGTCATTATAAGCCAATATTAAATTTTCGAAAATAGCACAAAATTTATATTTAGCATATGTTTATATAGTTTGTACTAGCAAATATTTATTTACTCCCACTTGGTTTGTCAAGGCACCGTTAGGTGGCGTTGTTAAACAGTTTCTGGTTCTTTTTCCTTAATTACTTTCAGCATGCGGTAGTAGCATCACCAACAGGAACTCGTTCCTTTTCCGTCATGGGGATCACACATACACGTACACACAAATAAAAACAGAGAAGAGCGCGTGTATATCACACACACACACACACATACACATACAGACACATACACACAATCTGCTAAAAGTATGGCGAAATTTTCTTTTTTGACTCAACGAACACTTGTTTGACACTTTTGTAATGCCAACAAATACTCGTTGTCACTTCCGTAATGCTCATTGTAGTAGAGACTTTGTAATCGCAGATACAACTATAGTAACGCCGTTGAACAATACTGGTGTCAGATGCCTTCGAATAGCACTCCCACTAATAGTACTTGCACGATAATACTCGCTCGAATAGTAATCCGTATAGTGATCCGAATAGAGGAATAATAGTATAGTGAATATCGTAGAGAATAGCAGTCTGTATAGTATTAGATGGTATAATAGCGATTCGTATAGTATAGAGGATAAACTATAAATAGCGATCCTGTAGTGGTCATTTACTTCCTACATATAGGCGTTTTCTCTATGGTCACGTCGTCTACATCATTCAATAAAGGGATCGCCTGTGTTTGCTCACTGGTGATCTATATTCAAACTGAAGTGTCGCCAGCGTATATAATGATTTAATAGCGAGATTACTTGGACATCGCATTGTGTCCCGGAAGAAATCAGACTAAAATATGCGAATTTTATGGGAATGTTCTCACCTATGTCCGTACACTATATTACTTATCGATTTCTTACGTATTTATCTGCGATGTGCATGAGGAAACATTTTATCGAAACTATTAACTTTAATGCCACAAGTTTGTTTTATCACCCCAATTACTGGCAGCTAATTACCGACGTTACGATGATAAGCATCGTATGATTTCCAAATTATTTTCAATGATACAGATCCGCTCATAATTCTTACATGCTTTCATGTGATAACGTATGCAACGTAATTCAAACTTGTGTAAAGTTTGAGAAACACTTGATTGTAACAGCATTAAATTCCCGAGAAATACCTACATGCGTAAAGGTGATTTCTCCTAAAAAAAGGATGCCAATCACGTCCCTTAATCCCACTCTCTGTAATCCCCTTCAGTGCTGGTGGTACTCCCGCCTTGCTTGGTGTGAAATACTTAAAAAACATCATTAATCCCTTTTATGTTAAACTTTTTTTTCTATTTCTCGTTTTCTTTAGTTTCGTTTCACAAACCTTAGAATATATATTCCGGAATTACGCGCACTTGGTTTGTCAAGACACCGTTAAGAGGCGATGTTAAGACGCCATAAAAACGGACACTTCCTGCTACTTCCTCTTTTTCCGTCGTTACTTTAAAACACGAAGTAGTAACAAAATTAACAGGGACCTGGTTCTCGTAATGGGGATATCATTCACCGAGTGACTGAACTATTTCAAACATCACATACTATTTTATACAGACACATAATGTTTGCTTTCAAACAAGTATATTTTACATCTTGGCCATCAATTATTAGCCGCCATATATAAAACCCATGAAAATATCGCCTTGTTGAAATTTTATCAATTTCCTTTCACCTCTTCAACTAATGTCAAAACGGCGTTTTGTTTACCGCTGTTTTTATTCTAGCTAGAAGCAGATATGCAACTAATTGGTAAGTTCCCGAAGTTTTATGACACGCAAATACACACAATGCAACAATATTATCAATAAAGGAGATGATATTGTGCGAATAATTACTCAGCATATGTGTATGATCGTTTCTCTGTAACTTGTTTATACTGAAAGATATTGAGAATGAGTGAAATAAATATTGAGAAGGATATGAATCGGATGACAATCTTGAATCTTCCATAAATTTGCATATCTTATCCTAAAAGATTTTTAAATATTTGTAATGGAGTTTCGTTATTAAAACACGTAACATTATTTTGTACATTGACATCTAATCTCGAACAGCAATCCGGAACTCTTCCTCCGAAATGGGGCTTCAAATTCTTGCCTATGATGTCTGAATGTTTCTGTTCTTGTTTCCACTCAGAGCAATGTTTTTATATTTTTCTATCCAATGCTTTCTCCCTTGCGTATACATATCCAGCGAAACTATACAGATACCTATTCAAGTGTCACCCCTGATATCAAGTGAATTGCAGATATCAACCTCAGCTAGAAAATCACCTTAGGTTAATTTCGCACCTGCCTTTTCTGAAGTCGGTGTGATCCACTTTCTTGGCTTTGTTGAAGATGGTTTCAAGAAATTGTTGGAAGAAATGTCGGCGTGTGGTTATTTGTGTGATCTGCTTGATTATAGATGGCGGGTGGTCGGATTATGTGTGTATATAAAATGGTTTGTTATTAGTTTTTATTTTTCTCTATGGTTGATATGTGCCTTCTCGTTGGTTGAATTTGATATCTAGGAAATCTACTTTAATTCACGCAAATTTTCATTTCTATGTCGATTCGCATACTTTTGAAAATGTTTATGAGTTTTTCCTCGTTTTGTCTATTTTTTTATTATTGTTTCTTATGATAAGAGACGCTCGTATCTGTAGAGGTTTATAACTCTAAATAAAATAAGGATAAAATTCTATAAACCTCTACGCAAATAGGCGTAATAATCACAATCAACAAAAATAAATAAATTACTCAATAATAAAAAATGAGTAAAATAAAGTTCTAAACAAAACTATAAGATAACCACAAAACGGCATTCGGATGTACAATAATTTTCACTCTATGACTTCTCGAATGATTTGAAACATAACTGTTAAAGCCAACCCAATAGCCGTTAGAATAATATAATAGAACTACACATAATTCATCATTGAGCAAAATATGTAAATAGTCGAACCCAAACACAATACACGTGGTCTGAAGATTGCACTTAACAATGAAACAGACTGTATAACTGCATATCTTAATAATGCTTGAATTATCTGTCCGTCACTTCAGCTTGAATATTGAGACGAGTACACGAGACTCTGCGTCGCCAAAAAGATTGGGGCACGTATGTAAAAAGATTTTGTCATATTTTATTATATATATATATATATATATATATATATATATATATATATATATATATATATATATATATATATATACACACACACACACACATATATATATATACACACACACAGACACACATATATATATATATATATATATATATTCACACACACACACATATATGTATATATATATATATATATATATATATATATATATATGTGTGTGTGTGTGCGCGCGTGCTTGCGTTTGGGTTTTGTGTGTTTGTGATTCGATTAATATTGCTCTATATTGTTCGATATATATATCTATATATATACATACACACACACACACATATATATAAATATATATATATGTATATATATATATGTGTGTGTATACATATATATATATATATATATATATATATATCCCTCTCATTATCTATATATCTATCTCAATATCTGATTATTTATCTGATTCTCTTAATGTCTCTTTTTTCCCTCCATCCACCGACTTGATTCTCACTCTATGCATCGATTGGATTTTGTTAATATTTATCTGGTTCTTTCCCCCACTCTCTATCTCTCTTTCTCTCTGCGATCTGATTCTGTTATTATCTATTTATGTCCCCTCCCACAAGAAAAAAACTGTTTACAAATTATTAAATGTTTTCAATGATTTTTAAAACTATAATTTAGCAACTGTAGCCATCATTCTTTTTAAATGTAACATGTAAACATTTTTCATATTTTTATATAAATTTTTAAATGGACCATAATTTTCTTTGTTGTTTATACTTCGAGTCTTTAAAGCTATTTCATGTTTTCCCCTACCGATCCAGCTAGAATTTATTCAAACATAAATCTATGTGTTTCCAGTCGAAAGCAAGTAAATAAATAACATCTTTTCATACTTTTCGACAATTCTTTAGATTACTTGATTGCTTCTAATATTATGAATTTCTTGTGTGTAGCACAAAGTTAATTCAGGTCATAAATTGCTTACGAATTTGGAAAAAAAAACATTGATTTATCGTCAAAATTGTACATATTTATTTAACCAATGTTTGTTGAAGATATATTTGTTTTAATAAAAATTAATTTTGAACAGGCGAAAATATAATCGATTCAATGATTTAACTGAATTTGGTATTAATTTAATTTGCAATAAATTAATTTGGCATCCTCAACCCACAACAGGAAATGCAATCAGAAGATGTCTTGTGCAATATTTCTGCTTTCTTTCTTTCTTTCTTTCTTTCTTTCTTAAACAAGTCATTTAATACAGAGTTCAAAATCATTTTTCCGATGGAAATATTTGCACACATCTAATAAAATTTATGCGAATAAAGATTTTTTTTTCATTTATACGAAACTCTTTTTGATTATTAGGGATCTGCTATGTATGGCTAGGTGGCCAGGTTATTTGGACGTTCGCTGTCCGAATCTCACCCAGGTCAATTTGTTAGCAAGTTTACTTTTTGATATTAGCAACCCAGCGTACTATACCTTTAGAAAATGTCTGATAGCCCATGGCATAAGTTGACCCAAAGTTTGGGTATCAGATTGAATAAAGGAAATTGAAATTTCGATTTCAAGGTCCTTGTATTTTGGTAGATTTTTGAAGATTTTTGAAGGGCTTCAACAATACATTGCATTCTACAGCAACTATTATGTCAATAACGAGTCACAGTTTGTCTTTGCGCCCTCTAATGACAATGTCAGGGAGATTTGCTTTGGTTGTTAGGTCTCTCTGTATTGTAAAGTCTCATATAACTGTTATAGGTCCTATAACCCCAACCGGGTCTAGGTGGTGTTCATACCAATTTCTTGCGGTCTCCTTTCCGTACGTGTGGCAAATTTTCCAAGGCAGATATTGGCCCACTCTGTCGTGCCGTGTTTTATATTCAGTGGGTGCCAATACAGCCCATCCTGATACAAGATGATCAATTATTCCTGGATATTTATCCCTGCATTTTGGACTAACACAATTTTTTAGTATGTGTTCTAATGCTAGAGCTAGAAACCCAACGTAGTAAGTACTATCCTCTGTATTGACCTGGGAATGCTGAATTTGCTTTAGTGGATTCTACGCAGTATTACTGATTCAGTCCAATAACTCATTGCTGGATAGGAAATGGCCAGCCTGTAGTCGATGTTTTAATTCCAATCTCATTATATGTCTATTTAAAAAAATATACAGTAAAGCTTTAAAACACATTATGCACTTGAAGAAGGCTAGAAAATTCATCATCCAAAAAGTAATTATTCAAATTATAATAGTTATATCTAATAATTATTGTATTCATATGCAAATCTCAACCATATAACCTATAGTTGATACAAGAGGACGCTAAACCAGTGTTCACGTGGGTTTAGATTGGTATGCCCAGCACCAGGGCGCCTTTTTCCCCATGCAGTACCTCTCCCTCAGGAAGTATTAGGTTTACTGCCCGGCGCCTGAGGCGTCCTCAAAAGGGTAAGTGCCAAGGTAGCTTAGAATTTTTTGTGCATTGCGGCGAATAAATCCATTTTAATCCTTCACCTTGTGTCACATCCACTTGCGATATTTGGCGAAATGGTAGATACCACCAGTCCTGACCTTGAAGACTTAACTACTAGAAAAATTGTAGTAACTACATTTAGCTAATTATAACTTACCACATTCTGTTCACAAAATTTTTTTTTCTTTGAATATCAGCATGGACAGGGTACAGAAATTTAAAATTCTGGACCTAGATAGCAAGACCCCGGGTCAAAGAAAGTATGGAATCATTTGTACTGAACATATTTAAACTTTCTCAAGCATGTTGAGGGTGAGGAGTTGGATATTCTTATAAACTACGTCTGATGTATACAAACTATTCAGCGAATGTACAAACTTTGAAGAAGCTATTAACATTCTCAAGAAAGCTTTCGTCGAAGAAAAAAGTGAAATATACGCCAGGCGTTTACTTGCAACCGAATTCAACAGGCTGGAGAAACCTCGGATCAATATCTTCAAGCATTGCCCGTTCTGGCGAAGGACTCTAAATTCAAATATGTTAAAGCTGAAATAATAGAGGAAGCTATTAGGAAAACCTTTATTTCTGGGTTATCCGCACATCCTTCAACTTCTTGAAAACAAAATACTCACCCTCACAGAAGCTGAAAAACAAGCATAAAGTGTGGAAAGAGCTATCCTAATTTCTGAAGCCTATTTGACAAGATACACGAACAAGTTATCAAGTGGCATCTGTATCGGAACCCTGAACTAACTTCTCAGCAAGAGGAAAATCAAGAGAAAAGAATAGCTACTAGTAGATCTACTGCGTACAAACCACAGAAAAACGGTCAAGTAGTGAGATTGAACGGAACTCTGTGGAGGACGATCAACTTAACCTTAAAATAGAGAGATTTGCCTGTATATCAATGGGAAACCGTTTTAGCTGACACTCTCTACTTGATTCGTTCCTTAATGTGTACAGTCACGAATTGTACTCCTCATTAACGGATCTTCTCTTATCTAAGGAAATCAACCCACTAAAGATCTGTTCCTTCGTGGTTAACGATTCCTAGCAATTTGTTCGTTCTATGAATTTTAGACAGTTTTTAAAATTATTTATTTCTGATGGCTTGTGAACTGAAAACGAAATAAAAATATACCAGGGTTTGTCAAAAAGTAATGCTTGTTTTTATTTACTAACAAGGAATTTAATAGTAAAACTAAAAAAGCAGATTAAAATAGACGTGGACTTTCAGGATTCTAAATTTAGTTTTGAATAGAATCTCTTTTATTCTTTTAATCGTGCTCTTCATCTTTTGAAATGTGGTATCAGTACCCGCCTAGAAGTAACTTAATGACTGGTTTCAACGTCACAAACCTATTTCTGTCAGGCTTTTACTCGTGAAGGCAAGCCTCATCTCATATGCCGTACTTTTCCAGGAAGATGAGGTTGTTATTTTCTACAAGTTTACACCGGCCTAGTTTTATTTTTGTGTGTATTCATGTGGATCTTAATTGAAAGAAGCACTGAAAGGTGTTCGACCATAGTAGCCTCATCCAGATGTAAAAGAAAAAAAAAACGGCGAAAAATAATGGAAGCATTAATAATAAAAAAAAAAGGTCAACACTCAATAGTATCAAGTATGAATAGGGCCACAACGTGTTTACCGTGTTTGGAAAGAAAAAAACTATAAATACACATGTATAAAGAAATACATATTCAGTTTTAAAACATTCTTGATAATGGCTAATGGAATAGCCGAATGCGCTCGAACTTTTGCACAGTTTTAGACACTTTACATCCAGAAAAGAAAGCACTTAGACGGGTGCAAGAAAATTTAATAACGTCTTTATTTCAGCACCTTGTCAGCTGTCTTTAATGAAACGTGTATAAAATGCCGACAAAATACACGCTTAAACCTATATATGTCTGTATATATATATATATATATATATATATATATATATATATATATATATATATATATATATATATATATGTGTGTGTGTGTGTTTGTCTGTGTGTGTGTGTATATATATATATATATATATATATATATTCATGCACGTTTCATTAAATAATATAGACAAGTGTTTTCTATTTATTTTATATATATATATATATATATATATATATATATATATATATATATATATTGGTGAGGCTTGTTTAGAATATTGACATTTTGGACATAGGATGTAGAAGTGTCTATCATTTTAACATCTCCATATATATATATATATATATATATATATGTGTGTGTGTGTGTGTGTATTGTGTACTGTGTATATGTGTGTTAAACTGTAACTTGAAATATTGGTATCTAGTGATAAAGAATCTTCAGTCTTGATTTACATTTAATTTATTTTATATCTGAAGGACATCATGTTCTCATTAATTGTTTCAATATATCTTCAAAGTGAATTTACGATATTGTTTCGTGATTCTTGTTACGACGTATAAAATAAGATATTAGAAAATTTAACATCACACTGCCATGGTATTTAAGATTTTAATAAATGCAAAGACGCCTCAGCATTAGAAAACAAACAAATAGATATATTCGGAAGTAATCGCTATTAGTATTGTATTTAAACGTTGTGTTTGTTTAAATACTAAATTTAAATTCAAATTTATTACTCTTCAAAATAATAAATGCAAACATATTTTATGCTGATTTAACTCTTCACTATTTAATTATTGGAGAAGTGCAGGGAAAATGAAATATCCTCATAGTGTAACTAGATTATCTCTATGAAGCAGATGTATTGCCTCCAATAGGTAATGCAAATATATTCCCTCCAATAGGTAATGCAGTCTCTTCATCTGTTCTTAGATATCCCATGAACCGTGTGATATTAAATGGCTTATAATTCCAGGGGAATATTTGATCCTTTTTTTGAGACAACGAAAACAACTAACAAGAGATGCTAATCTCGATTTAATGAGAGACAATTTTGTGTGGGGCTTCAATTGTTCACCAGTTTCAGTATTGCATTTAGTCAAAAAAAGTTTCTAATATTCCCCCCCTGTAAGATTTGAGTCTGGAAATTTTCGTATATTTCTACTTTATATCATAAAAACAAATTAAATTCACTTTGTTTCTTTTTTTCTTTTTTAGACATGTAGTAGAAATCGTAAAACCCTTTTCACTTGACCCAAATATATTTAGGTAACTATTTCAAATTTTGTGAATATGTTTCCATTTATCTATCAATATAGATTTATTTGGATATTTAATACATTTGATTTAAATTTTAAGCAAATATTAGTGTTAAGAAAACCTCACACTGAGAAGCTTTGATTCATTCTAAACTTCTAATAAGCAAAAGAAAATACCGCAGACATCAAGGTATGAATTTATCCAAAGATTTTCATCCAGTGTTCATATTCAATCTCATATATATGTCTATTAATAAGTGTTTTACTTTTCACATGCGACTTCAGGCATCTCTCACAAAAAATAACAATATCTTTATGTTCCCAATAGGAAGAGAAATTAAAATTTGCATGTCAAAGCATAATTTTGTATAACAGTGTTTAGTGCAGAAAAGGCCGTAAAAGGCTCGAAATTGTATTGTTTTTTTTTTAGTTTTTTTTTTAGTTTTTTTTTGTATTAATTAAACAGATGTGGCAATGTGTCATAATTTAAATCAATTTATACGGAGACAACGAGGAGGTGTGACTTTTTCAGCAACTGCTATATTTACGAGGCTAATGCCTGCAGTTGTGCTTCAGAACACCAATAGATTACCTGTGATTAATAAGTGTGAAGTCGTTGTTTTTTTTTCTCTCTTATTTTTACTGTTTATGTTTAAATGAATCCCAGCTGAGAAAATGAAAAGCAATTACGAAACTTTTGCAAATATTCTTCTCAATTAACAAATATTTGTAAAACATTTCCCGAGAGAGAAATAAGATACTGTCCGTTTGATTGAGTTTATTTTATTATGGACAAATCAAATAAAAAGTTATCATGTGTCGCAGTGGTGAATATTGTAACCACCTTTAATAAAGTGTATTGTATTAATTACTCAAGAAAATTAATTGTCACTGAATACCCATGTATTCTCGGTGATGAGATTTGCTTAGCTGCAGAACATATAAGGAAAAACTAGAAAAGACTACGCCAGTTAAAAAATAAATATTATCATAATTACTAATATATATCTGAGAAGAAAACCTGAATAAAATTTCCACCAATTATTGTAAATTGTGGGCCGAGTGGTTAGAACGTTCGCATTCTAATCATGACACTCGCACCATGGACTAGATGTCAGGAAGAAGACTTCCTCATGTTAATGGACAGGGGTGTAGATCCCAACGTCCGACACCTTTGAAAAGTCCCTGAAAACCATATCACTGGTTGAACCAAGCATTTTCAGTGAAATTGGTTAGATGGAACACTTGGGTGCCGTCGATAGCTGTGCCAGCACGAAGTCACCAGTCATCGTGGCCGAGGGCTTGCTTGTGCTGGCCTTGTTCAAATTGTTGATCACACTAGATAACACGCTCTTTCCCGAAAACTATAAATAAGGTCTGCAGTCGAATCCATTACATTCACTTACGTGCTAATACCCTTATGAAAGGTATGAATCCTCTTCTTCTCACCACATTGATTGGTAAACAGCTGGACTGACCGGGTTCTATAGTAGAAAGAAATGGCAACTGCGGGGGAAAAAAATCTGCCTCGTCAGTTATGTATCGAAGGATACATGATCGTCTAAACGTGTATCCCGCATGGCACATAACTGACTGAATTTACTAAATATACATCTTATCTTTAGGCAAGGAATTGCTCAAATTGTGCCCGCTAGAAAATGGTGGATGGAACTCGACTTTATAGATTTCCAGAGACACCTCCAAATCACGAGTTAATCTCATAAATTAAATACGTTTGCATAAACAAAGTCGATTCATAAATATTAATTATATATGAGAAAGGTCGTTGAACGTATCGGCTGAATTGTAATAACGCTCGGGCGATACGTATAACAAGCCTGGTAGCCATGCCACTGGAGTCCACGTCTGAGGAGTATAAAAAAAAACAATTTATATATATATATATATATATATATATATATATATATATATATATATTTGAAAATATAATCCTATAATTATTGAAATTTTGCATTTCAGAAACAAAAAGATATTTGTCAAAAAGATCCGTGTACGTTTTCATTTTCAAGAACTATGACATCAAGTGTAACGTTTAAACTAACACAATCTATTTCCTTTGTAATATTACAAAAACTTGCTAATAAATAGTTGCATTAGTGTTTAATATTTGTTTCTTACAACCTGTAATATACATATTTTGGCATAACATTTCATCCAGCAAATATCCGCATTTGATCGGGATAATTGTTGTCTTCTGTAAATTCAACAACTGACTGAAGAAATAGTTTAGATTTTATAATAGGCTATTTTTCAATAACATTTTCCACGTTAAAAAATTATGCACTGATTAATAAAAAACGTGAACTGCAGTGTTTAATATATAACCCAATTAAGGAAAATGATTATTTGCACAGCTTTACCGAAAAGAATTTACACACTTTTCTATTTATGAAGTATGGTAAAATTAAAATGCAACATACTTAAAAATAGGCGAGAAAACAGAAAAAAAAGTAATCATGAAAAAATAAATTTTATAGCAACTTTGTTTATTGTTAAAGAGGGAAATATTAGTTTTATGCGATAAAATTCTTAATGAAATTTTAGTGAGTTTCGAACTTTAAAATAGTCTGAATACAAACAGAAATATATTGTGTTCTTCACTTATGTGTTCTTCACTTATGTGTTCTTCACTTATGTGTTCTTCACTTATGTGTTTACAGTCAATGTTAAGTAACAGTTGTAAAATATTGCATATATTTAATTTAATTACATTATTAAATGCATATGGTAAATTTCTCAATAAACAACAGTTTCATTAATTTAGCAGTGCAACAAGTTACATTTTTGTTTTGTTTTACGAAGGACAGTAAATTTAAGATTCAGCATACTTTTTAAAAAGTACCTGTTAGAATTTAAAAAAAAAAACACAAATTATTCATTAAAAATAAATTTTATAATCAATGTATCTTTTTATGAACAACAATAACAGAAATAAAAAAAACTGTGTGATAAAATTCTGAAGTTCAATATTTTCTCTACTTAGCACCCAAAATATTTTCTAATAAAGTAAATATAAAACTTCAAAGTCAATAAATAAATGAGTGAATAAGTAATAAATTTAAATTAATTCCAGTGTAAAAAAAAAGTTTTAAAAAATGATTAAATTATAATTTAGGTTTCTACATATCCGCCCCCAGTCATAAACTGTAATGACATCAGTACCAGGCCTTTTATCGTTATCGTATTGAATAGAGTCAATAACTATATGTTGAGTTCAAACGGTTATGGCAAATAATTTAAAGATTCATCACAGAATTTTAGAAAATTCAAAAATCTAGACAACAACGATAACTTCAAGCATTTTGCAAAACAATGAACATCCTTCATTTTTACGCATAGAGAAATGAAAAATATAGTGACAAATAAATGGAAATTTAAGAAACTGTAGGGAGACAAAAGCCTTATTCATTGTTTCATGCTTGAAACGCGAAACTTCGGGCTATAGAGAGTATCCAACCGACATATTATGGAAAATAGGTTAAGCCATGGAAAAGACTGTCGCCATTGAGTGTTGATCTCTATGTCAATTTTCCTATACTTAGACACGCTTTACCCCGGATATTGAGCCCATTTCTATCATAAATGAAGCAAAACTTGAAATTAAATTGTATCTCGTGTCTGTGTGTGTTTGTGTGTGTGTGTGTGTGTGTTTAAAAAATATAACATATGCATGTAAAAGGATCACTGCAAAAATTACAATATCAAGTCTAGTACGCTACCTACCACCGAGGCCTGTTTGTACAGTTGGTATGGCGTTTCCCTGTCAATGTAACTGTCCGGGTTTCAATTCTCGGTAGTGGATGCGCACTGCTGTTGAGTCCCAAATATAGGACGAAACGGCCGTCCAGTGCTTTCTGCATTCTGTTGAAGTTTCTTCTAGACTCGATAAATTACTTAAATATCTCTAATCCTCCTTAATTTCTATCAGGTATATATAGATATTAAAATTAATATGTTAAAAATCGCTATAGAATTGTTTCAACACTACAATGGCGAGTGAACGATTATTTTAATTTCAAAAAGCAGAGTACTTTTATTTTTATTTATAACCGCAGAATTAAAAATAGTCTAGTTGGGCTTTACCGTGTTAACCAATCGAATGTGACCTACGCTAAATTCAAACTCACCGAATTTTTCTATTATATAGGTCATGACACGAAGATGTCTGCATATAAATCCTGGACAATTTCATTATGGACAGTAACAAATGGTTACATTATTCAGTAAGGTATATAGAAACTTGGCGTTCAACTTTCCTAAGAAGTAAAAGCGAAAGAGGTAGGGGGGTAATTTAACATAACGCTAACTAGTTATATGCTCGGTCAGCTACTTAAATAAAATTTTGTAGTTAATAAATAAAAGGCCCTTTTAAGAAACTGGTAAATAACCGTTTGAAAAACAAACAGACTATAAATACAAAACTACTTTGGCAAATTAATATGCAACCGTTAAGTAAGAAACATCCATATAAGAAGTTAATAGTACTAACTAAGCAATGAAATATGTTAATAATATTAACTAAGCACCTGTACATTCATATAAGATGTTAAAATATACTAACTAAAAATCAATGCAAAATGAATCTTACAAATAGAATAGTAAATCATTTAGGATGCACCGCATTTCTTTCTACTGATTAATACTATAAGAAAAAGTATTATCAAATTCAAATTTTAAGTATATTGTAAGGTAAAAGGTAGATGTTTACATATTTAGGAAGTAATATTTGTAAAGAATAAAATATATGGTAACAAAATATCTTATCCTTCATCAATAGCATCAATAGTTAGCATTATGCTAATTTACCTCCCTACCTTCCCTTTTACTTCTATTCGCCTGTAGTTTACCTTCGTCTGAGGAGACACATTTGTAGTGTTAAAACATACTTGCAACTCTGTAGCGGTTTTTAACATATTTTTGTTTTAAAATCCTAAAATAAATAATACTTAGCTCTGCTCCGATTTGAACCCTTTTTTAAATCATGTGTTACAGACAATGGAATTATACTCTATTTGTTCTCATTTTACTTCTATATATATATAATAAATCCAGCACTTTACAATTGCTTCGGCATAAAACTCAGAGTTGGGCAATTAATGTAAGGTATTATGTATATTTCTTAACACACACACACACACTCACACACACACACACACACACACATATATATATATATATATATATATATATATATATATATATAGATAGATAGATAGATAGATAGATAGATAGATAGATATATACATATGTATTATTCATAATTTCATGATCATTGTTTTGATGAACGTCGTTCATTAGTGCCAAGGTTGCATCATTTTAATTTTGAATAGCCTAGAGTTAACCGTAAGTTCTATGCTAACAATTTCATCTTTCACACTTCTACCTTGTGGGACTCCCTTCTAGCTTCTTGCTTTCCAGTCAAATTTGATCTTCAAAAATGTAAATGCAATGTTAACTTTTAACTTCTTTATTCTTAATTCCTGTTCGTTTATTGTCCCCTCTCATTAATAGCGTTTTCTTTCTTCTCATATTCTCTTACATCCAGTAACCTGTTGCATATTAGTGATTTTAGAACATTGATAAATGATTAAAAAAAAAGGATAACATCAAAAAATCATATAACTGACAAATCAATGGTGAGATTCCAGATATTCCAATGAAAATATACTAAAGCTGATTTACAAGGATATATTAACTAATGGAAAATATCTGTAACGTGTTATCTCCTGTAATAAACACTGAAATGAGAACAACAGACAGGAACAGATTGCATAAAAATTTCGGCTCCAAAATCCGGAATATACTTGTCTATATTTCTGAGATTAGTTATTATGTACATTATTTAGATTATTCGGACAATTGGCCTCATCTTTGTCGCCATATTTATTACAACGTTTCGACCGTTGTACGCTCTGACCTTCTTCAGGTCGTTAGAATGTTGGACTGGACCCTTTATTTCGCTCACTGTTCTAGTTCCACGTGCCATGTTTAATGGATGTCAATTATCAATTATCTCCTGTTAATTTCCCTCTGAAAGCTCTCCACTGCATTAACTGGATATTGAACTCACACTCTTTGGTCCCTGGATGTAACAAACGCCTTTATCCACTCTGCTATGTGTCCTTGAGGAAGGCCAGAGCGTACAACGACCGAAACGTTGTAATAAATATGGCGGCAAAGATGAGTACAATAGTACAATAGAGTACAAAGATGAGTACAATACAATAATGTAAATAATGAGAATCCCGAATGTTTAAAAAATACAATAACGAAAGTTGTGACATTCATATATTAAATCAGCAAAATCATATCATAAGGAAGGAATCGAAAACCATGAGCCATAATGGTAATGGCGAATCTTGAAATTCCCTTAAACATATATTTTGATATAATATTAAGCCAATAAATAAATAGCACCAAGACGAGAAATTACGTTTTACGCATAGTCTTCAGTCTTCAAATTCATTAGTTTCAAATCATATGTTTCACATTTAGAGCAATGTGATCCCGAGAGAACTGCAAGTCCGGCCATCATTTATTTGTGCTAGACACATTCTTAGCAACATAAAACACGCAGATGATAGTTATGGTAGCATCTACAAAAAGAAAACTTTTAGAACTCCTACACGATAAAGAGAGAACAAAGAAAGTGTGGAATGTTGTTTTTAATATAAGTTACCTGTTGATATATGTATTTGTAGTTAACAGAGGAAGCATTTTCTCTTTTTTAATAATATTTTAACTTGTTCCGAGAATTTTGTTGTTACGGGTACCGTTTGAGATCGTTAACCGAGGAATTTTATGGAGCGAAGAAGATACACCTCTTTTGTTCTTTTTACTACGGCTGCTGCCACCTCCTACTCTACTGTACTCTTCTGAACTCAATTGTGGTGGAATGGTGGTTTCATATTGATGAACTTTCAAATTTTAGAATGATGAAATATTTGATCTTTATTTTCAGAATGATGAAATATCTTCATCATCAGTCATCACTGGTGGAAAGATTGCTTTTAGAATGATGAAATATTTATCTTCATTTCCGGAATGATGAATTATCCTTATCGTTATCCAGCACTGGTGAGAATGTTGTTATTAGAATTATGAAACATCATCATTCTGTATCATAACAAAGTAATGATCCATTAATTAGAGATAATATATTGGACAGCCCAAGATGCAAATTTCCAATTGAAGACGTCGAAAACAGGAAAGTGAAAATGTGTGACACAGAAAACTGAAGCTGAATTGGAACAGCAAAAGATGTATTCCATAATGTAAATTAAGCTGGACATTTTCGTTAGAAACAATGTAAATGGATCTGAATATCATTCCTCCTATATACCAGTGAGTTTTGGACAATATCTTCGCAGATGAAGAAGAGAGTTGTGGCTATAGAGCTGTGGCTATAGAGTTGTGGCTGAGAATAAAATGGGCAAATCATGTGATCAATTAGAAAGTTTAAAGAAAATTGTGAACAAAAGGTCATAGATATAATCAGAAAGAAACAGGAGATATACTGAGAAAGTAGGACTTCAAGAATTTGAAACTTATAGGATAGAGAAGGTAAGAGTGACAGAGAGAAATTACAAAGCTTTTATAAAATGCGGCAAGGCAGCGGCTTGGAATAGTAGTAAATGGACACATTGTTTAGATCTACAAATATAAGGATGTTGTGAAGAGTCGTGATTGTTTACATCCTGAAAGAACACGGCGCATAAAGAGAAGATATGGAAATCGGTAATAAAAAATGGATAGAGGAATAAAACCTACTGGATAATGCCTTACCTGAAATGTCTAGATCAAAATGTAAGAAACTAAGAAATTTTCCAGGGTCGTTCTGAGAGTAAATATCTGATTTGATTATAATCTGTAAACACATCAGATGTAAATGTTGTTGATATGACAATATAGGGTTTTCGTCTCATCAATAGTTTCAGTCTTTATTGCATTCGTACAAATTGCAAGTCTACCCTAATCTGGTAAAATGACATCTGACATAAAAATGCGAACGAAGCAAGAATACCATTGAATTCAATTTCGTGCACACATTCGCTTACGGAGATCAAACAATGGATGTGAACACATAACATAGAAAATTCGTTTTCGCAGTGACCACAACAATGTACATGACAAGATATTTTCAGACACTATATACATTATTCGCGCTATTGTCCTCATCTTTGTCGCTATATTTATTACAACGTTTTGGTCTTTGTACCCTCCGGCCTTCTTCAGGTGATTGGAATGTCGAACTGAACCCTTTATTTGATCACTGGGGTAGACTGTTCTAGTTGCACGTGCCATCTTTTAATGGTTGTCAGTTATCGGTTATCTCCTGTTAATTCCCCTCTCCTAGTTCTCCACTGCCTTAACCGGATATTGAACTCACACTCTTTGGGTTCTGTCACTCGATCTAACCGACATGGCACAGTGGATAAAGTCTACCCCAGTGAGTGAAATAAAGGGTTCAATTCGACATTCGAACCACATGAAAAAGGCCGAAACTGTGTAATAAATATGGCGACAAAGATGATGTCCGAACAATGTAAATCGTGTACATAATACCTCATCTCAGAAATATAAACAGATATTTTCAGACTTTTGAAACATTTACTACACAGACATTTTCCGAGAAAGTAACCAAGGTTTTTGAAAAGTAGGAAAACAAGTCTTAATGGAAATCTGGTTCAATCTAGTAGTGATATTTTACTTCCATACCCGTTGTCGTTTCAGCGAAAATAATCAACGATATTGCATTCAGAAAACCCCTCGTACTAATATGAAATTAATTAGACCTTATTATTACTTATTTTATGGTATATTTAATTATTCTGTTAGTACAGAGAAACTTCGGTTCTCGAACGTCTCACATGTCGTAGAACAGAAAATTCGAGATGAAAATGCCTCGGCAATCGAACAAAATTTCGGTTCTCGAACAACATAGCCGAACCGATTTAACACGAACGGAATCATTCCTGAGTCGACCGCCATGTTATATACGTTCGTGTATTGTGCCGTGCTTTTCGTCTCTAATTTTATTGTACTGAGAATTCATTCCTACTGGAAAATAGTTTCGGTTTACGAACATTTCGGGTTACGAACGACCTTCAAGAACGAATTAAATTCGTGAACCGAGATTCCACTGTATTCCTAAAGAAGTAAGTGGCATTGTTTATTTTTGAAGCGGGACAAATATATTCTGAAATATTTCGATAAGAAGAGATGATGTAAACAAGAGAATATCACAAACATTATGCACTGGGAAACAAATGATATTAAAAAGTGTTTTGTTTTCTTTGTACTCTCTAAAAACAGATTGTTCCAATCAAAATTGAAGCAAATAGAATGAATAAAAATGTATAAAATGAGAAAATGTCTCTACTTTCTGGTCGTATCCTAAGATTAGAAATGACAGTTAACAAAGTGCTTGGCATACATTTTGGAAGATAACAAACAAACAAGATGGATGAGGAGGAAGAGAAGTGAAAGAAAAAGACGAAACATAAATTCATTAGAACAGCGTGAAATTAATAGAAGATAAAAAGAAGCCATCAGTTGAAGAGAAAATAAGTAGCTCAAAAAAGAGACAACAGATAGACGGGCGTTTCTGGTAAGAAAGCAAAAGCAAAATAAAAGAGTCAAACAACTTGGCATAGATTTCCATGCTTAATTATTTGTTCAGAATATGTGTTGTAAGTGGGTCAGGCCGAGTATGATGTCATCATTGTACAGACCAAACTACTATGTGTAACATTATTTTTTACTCAACACAGGATTTCATCATTTTAATATCGGTGAGCGGGTATATGGCTTTGGGGGCTTTCTGTCAACGTGGATTCTGCTTTTATCTACTGGTTGGGTGCTTATAGATATTCCTGTTATCGATTTCCACACTTGTCCACACCTTAAGCTTGTTTACATGTCGGTGGTAGCCACTAGGCCCTCTTGATGTGTAAATGTGCTCCCGGAGATAATCTTCCAGATCTTACCGATAATCTGATATTTCGGCGTAATACTTAATTTGTCCTGATATTTTCTAACGAGTCAAAATATTCAACGTGAAATCCTCATTACCTCTTTATATATGCTATCTAGAAATTCGGTTAAAAGAGAATCAAAATTGATTTTTTGCATCTGTATTTGTCAGCAAAAGTAGTTCGATATTTCTCAATATATACTTAAATATATTGTTACATCTAAAAAGATATCTACATTTTACACCGCACCAAAAATTATATAAGAAAGCAATGTAAAGGAGTCAAGTATTGATTAAAAGTCAAATGTATCCTTATGGTAATCGAAAAATAGGTACTGTATCGGGTGTATCTGAAAAAATTGTCCAAATTCTGTAACAGCATGAAATAATTGTGCGTCCCATAAAATGTTTAATATCTGAAAACAATAAACTAATTTTTCTTCTTTTTCTCTAGATTTTCAGATAAGACTATCTTGATACCATTTGTCGTAAAAATCACTGAAAAATTCTTTGAGTTATTCAACGAGAAAAAGAATTGTTTAAAATCGTTTTGCGTCTGCCACGCTATGCCTTCCCAACAGAACAATGATGAAACAAAAAAGATCATTCAGTTCTTCAGTAATGGTTCCAAAATTCATACTCTGGCTTCCATCTTCAAAGTTCATACATGAATAATCAAGAGAACGTTGGATATGTTTTAAAAAAAGAAGTATAGAAAAAACCCGGATCAAGAGGTCACAACAGCAAAAGGAGGGTTATCATTTCCACATAGAGTTAAATACATTCTTATAGTTCGAAGTCCAATTGTTTTATAAAAACTTCATTGAATTCCAGTGGGATATCTTAAATATTTTAAAGATACAAAAGTTCCATGCGTAATCTAATAATTGGAAAATGTTGCTATTATACCCGGTATATATATATATATATATATATATATATATATATATATATATATATATATATATATATATATATTGTTTATAAGTCATATTTATAGATACAAATATTTAAATAAATACTTTTTTTATAATAAACAGTATTAACAACATATACTGGCGTGAATGTCCGAGAAATACCATAGAAAATATGTGTACTCCGACAGTAGTCGAACCTGTATCCTACACGGAACCATCATATAACCTGACGTGCTATACTATTTAGCTACAGAGGAAGCGTCTGGCTAGTAAGTTTAGATTACTGTTTTTAAACTACAAATTTCCGATATCTGCTCGACGCGTATCTTAACGTACACAAATGACACCATATAAGTCCGGCAATCATTTTAACATATTTTCTGTTTATACATTATTTTTATAGATACAAATATTTAAGTAAATTCTGTTTATAATAAACAGTATTTACAACATTTACCTGCATGAATGTTTTTACTGCTCTCGACACACACACACACACACACACACACACACACACATATATATATATATATATATATATTAATTCATTCAAAAAGGCTCAATACAGAGTAGAGCATAATACTATCTATTATATGGGATTAAAACAAAAACTTGTTAAAAAAAGCTTTCATACCACTACAGTTGCGCTTCCTCAGACGATGGTAAATATTTGGTATGTAAAGAAATATTTTAAATTTCAAAAGCAACGAATCTGATGTAATAAATATGCATACACCTGTGGCTCCCCCCACAGTAATATGAGTGGCTGGTGTCAGCCATAAATATAGACTGATGTGGAGTTATAAGGACGCGCCTATTTGACGACGCCTATTGGCCTACGCCTCTTGCCTACCACTACGGCGAGGACCAGTCCATTTCGGTTACCTGCTAGATTTTCCTACTCGGTTACAGTAGTCCAAAACCACTTTGCTAATTGGAACAAATATATCACTTTCCGGGACATATCAAAATTAAAATGAAAATGAGGCTTGTGCGTTTGACCTGATTAATCATTTATTTGTTATTCCAATGATGACATTGTAATTTTTTATATTTTCTTTGAGGGAAATGATGACTTAATATATAATCCTGGTAGATCTGTATTTGCCCTCTAATGGACAGTTTTCTTTAGATCTTCAATTACATAACGTTTCAATATGTTGTTTATCCCATGAAAATTTCTTAAAATATGGTTATTGTATGAGTTAATAATTTTATACATGGAGTAGATAATCTTAATCCTTTTTCTATGAAAGATCTTGATAAATATTTTTAAAAGTATTTATTTATTGATTTTAGGAAAACTGTCCGAAGTTAATATGTGACCAATTTAGTTTTTGTTTTTCTCTGTCTACATTTCACTTTAGATATTTCTGTGTTACTTTAGAGGTTAGATATGATAATTTATTTTAAAACCACTTTTTTGCATCTCATTTTCATACTATTTTTTTCATTTTTATTAACGATGTTCGCGTTGGAAGATAATCGATTAATCATAGTATCAATAGTAGTAGGTGCAGTTTTCATAATGGCATGGGAGTGGTTAGAATTAGCATTAATATAGGGAGGGATTTCTTTGACTTTACGTTATTGTTTAAACGTTTTATTATTGCAGTTAAGGGTGATGTCTAGATTCTCTACTATTTTAAGGTTAGAAGAAATACCAGTTGGAAAACCTAGTAATTTAAAGGCCCTAATGATTTTCATTTAAATCTTCGGCGTTAGTAAAACCTTACTATTAGGAATGAAAATGAATCCATCATCTCTCTATCAGTATTTGATAAAAATGACAATGGTTAAACATCGCAAAACATAAGGAAAATTAATTCCATTTAATAATATGGAAAAATAACCACCCTTTGCCCCATGAAGGTCACGAGACCGGGGAAAAGGGTAGCAAAAATCTAGAAAATAAAGTAAAAGATATACATTATAACCATAAACGTATGCGGTGTCTCTCTTCACTTTAAAATATACACTTTTCTCAGGTTGGACAAATTATAATCTCCCCTTTATATATATATATATATATATATATATATATATATGTGTGTGTGTGTGTGTGTGTGTGTGGGTGGGTGGGTGTGGGTGTGCGTGTGTGTGTTTCCATAAGAGCTGTCTGCGTAGAGTGGAAATGAATGTGTTCTAGTGGACTCAGCGGTTTTCAGTCTGCTAGTCTGAATCGTCTTCAAGAAGCGAGAGCAAGATATAAATGGTCAGCCAATCTAACAGTGACCTCATTTCACAATCCTCACTCTTGCTCCCTATACGGCCTCCTTTGCAAATCACTTGCGGGTCTTGACTGCCATTTAAGATTATCGCACTGGTTAAGTTTTCAGATCCCCATACATCGAAACCGACGGGAGAGTACATTATATATATATATATATATATATATATATATATATATATATATATATATATATATAGAGAGAGAGAGAGAGAGAGAGAAAGCTAAGGATAGAGAGATAAGGATAGAGAGCACAGACAGAGCAAGAATTGACATCATAATTTGATATTATGAAAAGCAAGAAAAACATGATTGCATTGTACACATATTTAACTTACGAAAAATAAAATATTGTTATCCATTAAAACTTTCCAAATTGCCGTTTCGTTAAAGTCTGCGCATTCGGAGCAGTTCTTTTTCTTCATTCAGCAATTGGCAGTTGATTTTCCCTGCCGTCGGCTCCCATCTATCCTTGCCCTTCGGGATTAAGTTACATGTTGTGGATAGCATGATGGTGAATATTCTTAGTAATCAACATTGGTTCGCTTCCTGTTGTCAGCGCAACGTCGCTTATCATGACTCAGGTTCCACTTGTCATTTTCAATAATAACTGCAGTTCGTGGCTACTGATATGCGAACCGAATACCTTTTCATTTCCTGCGTGACTACAGCTAAACCTAACCATCGACCATGTCAATGCTGATGATAAGTCGGCACATTG
>OZ010584.1:116982856-117150356 GCA_963932145.1 Acanthosepion lycidas | reverse complement strand
TATTATTTGCTACTAATTTCTAATTACTAAATAGAATTTGTGAAGTTAAATTTCTAATAACTAAATATAATTTGTGAAGTTAAAAGTAGGAAGACTGTGATGCGCCAACTGAGTCGAGAATGACTAATATTATCCCATTTCATGTTTATATTCTCTCAAGAGAGAAAGATTATTTTTACATGCAAGATGGAAATAAGCCACTTTTTAACTATGTTCCACACCAAAAAGTCTAATAAAAATTCATATATTTAATGCGATGCAATGTCACTTTATGCAATTTAACGATGTATGTTAACCGTGTAGAGTCTTTAAAAATTTGATTCTCACTGTGCAAGCCATTGTATGGATGCAATACATTAATGTTAAGTTACCGATATTTAATAAAATTTTGTAATAATTCACATAGCATTAATTATAGTTCAACACGTGCTACTCCAAGTAAAATATGACGCAGTAGTAAAGTTATAAGAAAAAGTCTTCCTGGCTACTGCTCTATACAAACGCAAAAACGTATTCAACAAGTCAGATATATATTGTCCATATTATATGCAGGTATCGGCGGCCATATCTTACTTGAAACAAAGGTATACCAAAATATTAATGTTAAATATGTTGTACTCATACATGACAGAAAATATCTTGTTTAACTTATTATCTATTCACAAAACACGAGGTTAAACAGATGATTTTATTCATGAAATCATGATTTTCTGTGTCCATATTTAATTTTCCACGTGAATAACAGTATCTAATCAATGTCCCCAGGACGAGAGACTCCATAGAAATGATAGATAAATTGAATAAGAAATTGAGATGAATGAAAAATATATAATCAATCTATCGATTACCTTGTCATTCCTAGATTTCGACATATATAAATGCAAAATGATTGATTTATCCATAACGATATCATGTAATTAAGACGGTGAGTTAGATCAATAAAATATGTGATTCGAATTTCTCCATCTATCGTTTAGACCTGTTTTTTTTTATCTAGGATTGGTGTTAGATTCGTTTTGGTGCAATGAGTTTATGCAGCAAGATTATAACACAAGACCTTTTTTAATATAATCTCTCAGCATTTAAAAGATCAGCACTGAAATATGATACATATGGTTATTTTAGGTTTTCACTAATATCTATGAGAGCAGTAGCCTTCATTTTTTGTCGCTATATCGAACTGGCTGTTTATCTAGTAAGGCTTCGATTGAAACAAAATGTGATGGCTGGAAAATGAATGTAAAATGTTTTGGTGCACCAATCATTCTACCTACCTGAATACAGCGAATTCTACTTTCTATATTAGGTTTGGAACCTATATTGAAAATGGGTGAGCGTGTAGTTAGCTCAATGGCTACTGGCACCAAATCTATATTCCTACCTGTTCCAAGTTGTCCATGGAGAAAATAATTTCAGTCCCCTTATTCCAACCACTTGGTAAGGGGTAACACGTATACAAATAAACAAACGTCGGGCTTAGAGTAATGTGCTGAAAAGTTTAGCGATTTAATCTTTACTTACCAAAACACGATCCAGTCACTAAACAACTGATTGCGAGAATTATTTTAACCTCTGTGTCCCAATCGGTTAAGGCACGTCAGGCTATATAACGGTTCCATATAGGATACAGGTTCGATTCCTGCCGGCGGACTAAGACTTTTTATGAAAATTTCCTCGGACATTCAGGCCAGTAAATGTTGTTAATGGTTAATACTGTTTATTATTAACAGAGCATTTACTTAAATATTTGTATCTATATAAAGAATGTATAAGCATAAAAATGTCTTAAAATAATATATATATATATATATATATATATATATATATATATATATATATATATATATATATATATATATATATATATATATATATAAATAAATAGATAGATACATGGATACATAGATAAATGGATAAATGTGCATTTGAGCAGTTAATTTTCTTTTTAAATTTTTTCGTTAAATATGGCAGAGAAGGAAAATTTAATTGTTTTTTTTTTATTTAGTTGTTCCGCGTTCGAGGTACTAAGAGTGGCCAAAGATTTTCCCTAATGTTTATTGTTCCAAGCTCTTTGGGATAATTCTTTGGCCATTTTCAATGCTGTTTGTTTTATGTGTCTATAGTTTTTCTTCATCTTTTCACTGTTTAATTTGTATTTTATTTTTGCATTGTTATATATATATATATATATATATATATATATATGTGTGTGTGTGTGTGTATATATATATATATATATATATACACACACACACACATATATATATATATATATATATATATATATATATATATATATATATATATACACACCTTGGCCCTTCTACAGCTCTAGATTTTGCCTATCAGCTGATGGTTTAAAGCATCACATGAAAGAACCCAGTGATGCCAACACTTTGTCTGCTGTCTCAACCAACGCCAATGGTCATGTGCAAGTCGTTGGCAGGATTCAAAAGTCATCGTCTGGTCAATGAAAGAGTGGCAATCAGCTGACAAGTCGACGCAATCAATCAATCAATCAATCAATCAATCAATCAATATATATATATGTGTGTGTGTGTGTGTGTGTGTCTGTGTCTGTGTGTGTGTGTGTATAATCAGCCACGCCTGATTTTTCTACTTCCCTTCGTGTTACAGATTTCTGGTGTTCTTCAAGTCTTACCTTAAGGGGGCGGCCCGTCTCCTTTTTATATTTCTTTCCGCAATACTGGTCCGTTCTCCTATGGATGAGTCAAAGGCCAGGCTCTGACTACTGAGTGCCTCCTCCGTGTGTACCTTGGTGAACAAACTCACCACGTCCAAGCTCACCATCTGGTTGGATAGGATGGGGGCATCTTTGATTATTTCTACGAACTGGGCGGAATTTCGGACGTATGAATATATACATGGACTCTCCCAGCTATAAATAGGAGCAGGTACTGATTTTCGAGGGAATTTTCCGGCAGTCACCTCTGACAGGCGGACAGAACATTCTTGCTGTAACACGCTCGTTTGCATATATTTGTATGACTGTTTCTGTTAATATATTTGTTTAACACAGTTCCTCTCTTTGTGTTTTTTTTTTTATTTCTGGCTCTAACAATGCCACAACATAAATGTGTGTTTCTGTGCGTATATGTGTATGTGTGTGTGTGTGTGAATGTGAAGTTGAAATTCGTAAAATTTCTTATCCTCTGACTTTTAAAATATTAAGTGAATTTTTTAATGGCTTTTCAGTATCACTTAGGCATTTTTTTCTGTCGTCAATCAACTGCAACTAGTATATTGTTATAGCGTAGCGAAATGCGAGGCATCGATTCCACAGGTATTCAGAAGATTGGTTAATATAAGGTTTTGTGTTATATGTCTTGTAGTCTTTCCTTCTGATATGCCATGGAACGTAATCGGTGCTAAACTGTCCTGCTATCGACTCGCCCAGTGCCTCTTACACGGATTGTTGATTTAAGCCTATCGCTAATATATTCAACCTATAAGTGAGAAATCGACCGGTTATGGCAAATCGTGACGAGGACAATTCACATGTAAGATCATGAACTAACAAATGACAGGTAGATGAAAACAGCTTTCGCGATGACAAGGCCTAACATCTATCAAGATATCTCTCAATACAATGCCTCGTCGAATTGTTGCATTTTACTGGCCTAGGAAGACATGAGATACATGTAACATAAATTTAAGCGGGTCAGTATATATATATATATATATATATATATATATATATATGTCTCTGTGTGTGTCGTACAATATATTTTTTCTGAATGTTCTTTCTTAATAATTGTCTATTTGGGAAGCAATCCCCTTTTCATTCAAGTTTCATTAAAAACGAAAGAAAAAGTACTGCGGTTAAGTTTTTTTTTAGTTAATCTTTCTTGTGCAATCAGCTCGTCTGATGAGATTATGAAAATTATTTGTTTTTAAATTTTATTTTAGAGTTATTTTTTTGTTTTTTTTTCTATAAAAGTGGGATTGCTACCCAAATACACAATATATATATATATATATATATATATATATATATATATATATATATATATATATATATATATAGTCTTTTTAAACAAAGAAAACATAGTTCAGATAGTGTCGACACCGCTCTCGAACATGTAACATAAAGTTAACTGGAAATTTAAAATAAAACAGCAATTTGCTAGTTAACTAAAACAATTGCAGAATATGTGATGACGAGTTTCATTATTAGATGGCCTGAAATATCCTCTCAGAATCTAAGAGAAATTACAAGATAAATCTACGTGAAAAATAAAATTTCCCTGTCTTTACCTACGATTATTTTGAATATTGTTATGTATGCAGCTATTTATAGAACGAACGTTATATTTTCCTATGAGCTTTTCAATTAACTGGGGATTTTATATTTATCGGTTTTGTATTTCATAAATCTTTAGACTATTGAAGAGGACGACGAAATATAAACAATTTATTGTATAATAATTTCTCTTCTTAAAATTACATCCAACCTCCGCATTTAAGTGGTTCACTTCAAATCACACATTGATATTTCGACCCTACATCATCGTTGTCTATGGGAAATTCAAGCGATATTGTCGAGATGCACTTAAATGAGGCTAGGAATGAAGCAGGTTTAAAATATTAATAATTTTTAAACTTTATGCAAAAAATAAAAAAAATAAAAAACGGTGTTTGAAACGGACAATTATTCACTTCCCTCCGTATTTACTGTGAACACTTTTTACTTCCTCGGTAATGTGTATTGTTTATAAAACATGATTAAGAGAATTTTAATAAAACCCAAACATTTGAAAAGGAATTTACATATTTTCCTTAATCTTAAGAATTGACAACAAAGATATAAACCTTATATATTAAACTGAATATAAAAACATGTTTTTCATAATTATTTATAAAATAGAAGTAAAAGAAATATCGCATTCTTGTTGGTTTATATATTTGGATAATTTGGTAGTTTTTAATAATTTATTTAGTACAAATATTTCTTTTCAAATTGCCGGGCTTTCCAAAAGTTTACACAGTGGTATCAAGGGAATAACTAAAATTTTGGGAGCTGAAGAATCTCGTAAAATCGTAACTTAAACTCGTTCATTATTTGACTGCATCCTGCATTTAGACACGCTGAAATACACTGTATAAAAATTCAAGAGGCGACGTTACAATAAGAATGACGATAGCAGATTTATTATCGTAAATGATAAATTATAATCTACACCTACTTAAATTCATTTCCATAACAGAAAATCATAATGCAGTTTCAATCTTATATTCATGTGTTATAAATTAATATACAGTAGAATAAACTGATTTATAATTGCAAATGATACAATATAATAAAGAGCTTAAGAAATATATTTTGCAATCACCAAATTATAAACTATCCTGATTCCTTAAAACTTAACGAGAATCAAAGGAGAAAAGGATAAAAGATATAACGGGCATATTCTAATCATTGGATAGACTTAAGATAAAACGATGATCCGCGTGAAATAAATATATTTAAAGCAATTATAAAATAGATGAATGATTGGAAAACCTGTCACTATAAATACAGTTTCAATAAACACAGATTCAACAATAATAATACGCAGGAAATAATAATATTGATAATAAAATAACAACAATAACATCAGCAACAACAACAATAATAATAATAATAATAATAATAATAATAATAATAATAATAGTGATAATAATAATAGAAAACATTTGTTGATGTAACTTTAATAAAAAGTCTGTAAGTACCAGATGTATAGGTATGAAAAGAAGAAAACCAAACAAGCCCAAGTTTTACGGTAACAAGAGCCACAGAAAAAAACAATAAGTCGAACACTTGCTTTTTAACACAACCACTATTCAAATATTAATCGGAGCACAAGGAATTTAAAAAAAAAAGATACTAATATAGACATTAAGCAAATTGGATGAAACCTAGCCAGGATGTGAGTTACAAAAGATTGCGCTCAAGTGCACAACATATAAAAAACTCTCTCACTCTAATACGCTCAATAAATTGCTAAGAAAAGCATTTTCTTTCAAGTCCCAAGTAAAACATTTTATAAACAATTGTATCAAACAGTAAATCATGAAAAATTTACGATAATAATAATAATAATAATAATAATAATAATAATAATAATGTTCATTTTGATGATTGTGGAATAAATGTTCCTGTTTATGGAAGGAAGGGAGGATAGCATAGCGTGCCACATTTGGCGGAAATCGAAAAAAACAGCATTGCATGAGTTGGTGTTAAGAGGATTTTTTAAAATGCGAAAATAAAAAAAAGAGAAAAATGTGTTCTGGCGCTCACTTCAATAAGACAGTAAATCAGTATTTGATGTTACGCTGGGGGAGGTATAATACATTTGCTATCGTAAAGAAAACCTGGAAATGTAATGGGTGCAAGAAGTTGTTTGTATATATATATATATATATATATATATATATATATATATATATATATATATATATATATATATATACAAAAAACTCTTATAGATAGATAGAGCATGATGAACCAAGAGTAAAAGAGAAATTTGATTCTTTGCGCCATGGTACGTTAGGACGTTGAAAATAATACCTCTCCACGATTTCCTGTAATTTCTTTTATCATTTCTCTCTCTCTTCTAAACCCTGTTTTAGCCACACCCATTTACACGACCTCATTACTCTATGCGCTACTTGTTTTTAATTGTCTATTCCTTTGTGCATTTTCTCTTCAATATGTCCTCTCAATGTCAAACGTTTGAAACCATTTTTCTTTTATTATATGCGTTATAAACAGAATGAATAGAAATAGTATCAGTGCCATTTTTGTTTCCATTCGTCGTTCTTCATACGTTCAGTCCATGCTAATTTCCGTGTATGTTAACGCCCTCAATTCCTATTGTTTCCCGTCTATTCTTCATTTACGAGCAGATTTTCCAGCATTAACTGTCATGGAGAAGAACTGATATTACATAACAGTTTAGTACGGTTTTCATCATTTCGAATGAAATTTCTCTATTTTTTAATCATTGCTAAGAATTTAGAAAGCACATTTCGATATCCCAGTGAGCCATTCGGTGCTGTACTTTTTGTCCTCTGTTAAGACATTTCTTAAGTAGCTAAGTTTTTCCCCTTGTCTGATTTTGGCATCTCCAATTTGCAATTTGGATGTCGATTAGTTCTTTTTTTCTGACAATTATGTTTTCTGCCTTTTTGAAATAGATGTTTAGGCCTTTCTTCCCGCCTCCCTTCACTATCTTCTATAGGAATTCCTGTAGTTTCCTCTCCGTATCTTCTATCAACACTGCATCATCTATATATATTATGTTCTTAAGATTGCGGTGGCCAGTAATAAATCCTAGTAGTACTTCGAATAGAATCGCCACACTATAGATTAAATAAGTGTGGTGATCTTTATCTTTTTGTATATTTACTGAATTAATTTTCTGTTTTGCATGCACAGGGTTTGCTTACAGTATAGGTTCTGGATTATTCTAATATCCAACCGGGATATGTCAAGGTTACCTAGCAGTTCCAATAATTATTTTGATTTAATTTATCAAAAGCATTTGCTTAATATAGGAAACATATATATACATCCTTTTGCAATTGTATTGCTCTTTTTTATAGAATTCTGAGCATAAATATCGCATTTTTGTTCCATATTCTTTAGCATGAAATGTAGAAATACAAAACTCTACCCTGGTGGGCGAAATAAAGGTTTAGTTTAGAAATTCAAAATAGTTGAAGAAGGTCGGAGAAAGCAGCCGAAATATCTTGAATATGGCAACAAATATGAGCACAACAGTCCGAATAATGTAAGTAGTGTAAATATATATACAACTAGGCTATTTTCGAATGCCTCCCTTTCATTTTACCGTAAAGAAGTTTTAAAGATTGTTGATAGTATCCCAGAATATATTTCTTCATTTCTTGGACTAATACCAATTCTCCCCCCACCTGCATTGATGAACTTGTTTTTTTTCATTGACGATATCGCCATTGTCTGCCAACCTCATTTTGCATCCGTTTAAAATATTACTATTTAGCTTATTCGTTTCCTGCTTTATATTTCATTTGTGCGTCAAGCTTTGTTGAATGTTGACGTTTTTGTCCACAAATGAATGTTTCAAAGATGGAGATTATGTTCTATGAAGTCAAAACCGTATTAAATGGAGGAACTACGACGAAAACTGTTTTTTGTAGATTTTGTCAGGATGATTTTAAGTGAAAAGTTCAACTACGTTTCAGGCGGCCTTCCGCCGTCGATAAAAACGATATGATTGTCATTGTAGAGAATAAATGATTGTCATCGTAGAGAATAAATTGAATATTTCGACAGAAGATATTTCTGAGAGTTTTAAAATCGATATCTGCGTTTCATCATTTGTCGAGTTTTGGGTTTGTTTTCAAACTCGACACGTGGATGGCACATTCTCTGACGGAACATAACAAGCTCGGTCGTGTGTCTGTGTCGATCTTCTTGCTGTTACGCCAATCAAAGGATCCATTCTTGGACAGAATTGCCACGCACAATGAAAAACAACTTTTTTATGATAACGTTCGACGCAAACGGAGTTGGAAACAGATTCATGAATGTCCAGAAATCGTGGCTAAAACGGGTTTAAATCTAATGAACTTGTTACTGTCTTTTTGGTAAAATTGCAGAGAGATAATTCACTTTGTGATTATTCCAGCCTGCGAAACAATAACTGCAAAGAAGTATTGCTATCAACTGGGGTAGAATCTTCTAGTTCCACGTGCCATGTTTAATGGATGTCAGTTATTAGTTATCTCCTGTTAATTTCCCTCTCCAAGTTCTCCACTGCATTAGCCAGGTTTTGAACTCACACACTTTGGGTCCTGTCACTGGATCTAACTAAATCGTTTATCCACTGTGCCATGTGTCTAATCCATTGAGCGAAATAAAAGGTTCAGTTCGACATTCCAACCACCTGAAGAAGGCCGGAGCGTACAGCAGCCGAAACGTTGTAATAAATATGGCGACAAAGATAAGGACAATAGTCTAATGAAAAAAAAATTATTCCATGAATTCTGTCGCTCTTAGTCTTTTTAATACAAAGTTTGTCATATTTGTAAATATGGAAATTGAAATCATCTCTATAAGCAGCAAAAATCTTTTTACTATTTGTACTTTTCTTTTCCATATATAAAAGCATCAAGTGGTGGAAATACCTTTTATTTTCCTCCATTTTCACATTTAACATAAAAATAAATTGAAAATTCGAAAAACACACACACACACATTTCGTTGAAATATCCTTTTTCAGTACGTACATATCTATGTATGCATATATAATAAATTTTCAGTTACACATTAAACAAAATCACACGTTCAAAACTGAAGGATGGTAAAAGGTTCTTGGAGATACCAAGAAAAGTTTCGCTTGGTGATTTGGAGAAGAACTTGTAACAAATACATGTCATCATAACCGAGTGTGTGTGTGTGTGTAAATATATAATTTTTACTTCAGTGTAGACCAGGATTTAAGTAGACATTCTGTTTATTTTCAGTAATATTTTATTTCGTCTACCTGCCTGCAAACTCGAGAATTCTTATTAAAGAAAATGCGCCCTGCGGCAGGATTCGAAACTACGTTCATATGTGCAGATGAAACTGTCATTTAGATCGCGCGTTACAAAGAGCTTCACTGCCAAACCAGATTCTATTAGCTTTTGAAGCATGTTTATGTTTTTGGTTTATCCTGCAATGGGACACACAGGTTCGAATCCAGGCCAATGGTGCATTTATTTAATAAATATTCTCGTGTGTGCAGGATGGTGGACGAAATAATATACTGATTAAAATAAACGCAGCATATACTCAAATGCGGGTATCCACTAAAAATAACTTTTAAAGCAATAAGTAGTGAACATTATTGTGCGTGCGTATATGTGTGTGTGTGTTTGTCTCTTTATATGTGTATAATATGTGTAATTTGTAAATGTGTGTGTGTTTCTAAAGCACTGATTAACATTTTAACTGATAGATAGATAGATAGATAGATAGATAGACATATAGATACGGACAGACATAGAGAGATAGATAGATACGAACAGAGATAGATAGATAGATAGATAGATAGATAGATAGATAGATAGATAGATAGATAGATATATAGATAGATAGATAGATAGATAGATAGATACGGACAGACATAGACAGATAGATAGATACGAACAGAGATAGATAGATAGATAGATAGATAGATAGATAGATAGATAGATAGATAGATAGATAGATATGCGCAGACTGATGAAGAAATTAAAACAAGATGGTTCTATACGCTCTCGGGTAGTTCACATTCAGACGAAACAAAGTTTGGATCATAATGAATGCTGAAATTCCCTTCTAGACCGAAATTTTGGAATCATTATAAATATCATTTCTGCAGAAGGTGGTTGTCCTTTAAGGTGACGCAAAGGCACATCTTTGCTACTTAACAATCTGTGCTTTTCATTTTCAAAGCAATGTTTAAATGCTCTAAGCGCTGCCAACAGATGCCCTCTGTAATCGTAAAATTGACATGTAGCATCTAAAAATGGAACAAACACTTTCCTTTGAATGGACATCAATTTCGGTTTGTGTGCTTCCGCTGAGACATTGTCCGCGTCACTTTATATTCTTGTAATCAATTTTTTTTATTACCAGTCACTAATCCATCCAAAAATAGGAAGTTACATGCACGAGAAATCAGAGAAGTGCAGATTGTCCAATTTGCTTTAGTGTTGCCAGTGGTCAGATGAAGGGAAAAACTATTTTCTACATTTACCTGATTCGGAAGATGACAATGAAGTCCGGTGATGTTTGTAATAGCTTTGCAGATAATTCTTCAACCGTAAGAACATTATCTCTGTCGTGACCAGTAAACGGTATCTTAAAATTAACCCTAATAAAAAAAATTCTAGTGTAACTCTTACTTTGAAATTATTTACTCGAAACTTTAAAACAAATTCTCTATTTTATTTCGTTTAAAAGAATTTTTAATGCCAAGCCATGAATGTTAGAGTTATTTTTGCAATATTAGTATTTCTTGTAAAATTACAGAACATTCAAAATGGATTTAATGAAACTGTTTTAGCCTGGCTAAGAAGTCTTTTAAAAAACAATAATCAGCAACTAGGAAAAGAGAGCAGAACTGTTACGTAATATAAATCCATACTCCATGGCAGTGAATTTTGAAATATTTCTTCATAGATGAACAAAAGAAGATTAGGTGGAAGAGATGTGATTCTATAGAAGGATGCTGAGAATACCATGGACAGGGAACCTAAGCAAAAAGAAGTCTTAAAGACAATGGAAACAAAAGAACGCGTATTTGCAGAATCAGAGGTAGCTTAACTTTCTTGGCTGGATAAAGAGGAAGGAAGGCCTGGAAAATTAAACACACACAGAATATATCGCATGCAAAAGTGGCATGTAAATTGCAGAGAGTCATCTACTTGACGAGCTTGTATGAATGGATGAGGGGACGCGAAAAGAAGGGATGTTAATAAAGCAAACGTTACTAAGGGTTATAATGCATATTATTCCCCTAGTTATGGGTTAAATAATAGGCCATGTCTCTCGAAAATTGACTTTTATTCTCAAAAATGTGGTAATGTAATATTCACTCTCCAAAAAAGAGAAATAATTATTCTAACAATTCAAAATATTTTTCGGCATTAAATAGTCTACAAAGTGTTGATAAGTCGTAAAAAAAACAAATCACTCAATTATAGTTGTGGTGTAACACCTTTTTTTATTTTTTAACATATTTCTTTTTAAATGCACATGAATCACAATTGCATAGGACAAAGTTTAAATGAATTTTCACCTACCTGTCAGTATTTTTTAATTAAATCTTTAATGGCTATGCAGTATCTTATAATGTATTTTATTTTTAGTGGGAAAGTTCTGGAAGTAATTGCAGTATACTTTGTTTGGTTTGCATTCTGCAAATATGCCAAAATCTTAGTGCATATTAGAATAAGGTAGAGCTTTATATAGCAAAGCAAAACAACTTAGAAGACAACAGGAGGTATGTGGATTAATCTTAGTTTTAAGTAAAATTATTGATCACTTTAAATTTTAGGATGAGAGCAAAAGAGATGTGTTGCAATATTATAACGTCTTCAAAATCCATTTTGTGAATCGTATGTCACAAACAAAATAACGAACAGATGAAGAAAATGCTCCATCATTTTGTCCAAAGGCGGAGAAAACCTGAACAAAAAAGGTTAAATAAAAGCACCAATTTAATTGAACAATAATTTAAGTGCATAAATAAACCAGAAAATTAATTATAATCATCATTAATATAGATTAATATTATGAGCTGAATCGTATAAAACATGTTGCATATATACTTAAAAATGGGCACAGAAAAATGTGAAGGATATGGATTGTTTTATTTGTTTATATATCTGAGATGAGATATTGTAATTATTTAGATTATTTACATTGTTCGAACTGTTGTCCTCATCTCACAACGTTTCGGTCGTTATACGCTCCGGCCTTATTTAGGTGACTGGAATATCGAACTGAACCCTTTATTTCGTCCACTGGGGTAGATTGTTCTAGTTTCACGTGCTATACCGCTTCTTGATTTCTCAGTTTAACTCAATTCTGTGACGTCAACCCGGCCTCTCTGGCCCCGTGCTATCCTGTGACGACGAATGTGACTTGGTATTGGTCGCGGCGCCAAATGTGACGTTCTAACCTTTGGCTGATTCGGATGTGAATCTGGTTAGATTCGCTATCAGCTTTGTCGTTCCCAGCTCGCCTCCAACGTCTGGTTACCGAAGTACCTGCTTTGATTTCTAGTCTAACCTACCCACGTTGTGATTTGATCTTAGGTAGACGAAATCAATCAGTCGCCGGGCCGTAATGCAAGTCGAATTCGAGCAAAGGTGACATCGCACAAGTATATGTAAAAGAAAATAAAGTAACAACTCGAAAAGTTCAAATGTGTTATAAAAAGAATAACAAATATTTTATATCTGGTTGCTGAATACATGACTGCGTCTTTCTCCCAAACTGCTTCTATGGATACATGACACTTTGCGTTTGTTAGGCGACTCTTAATATCTTAAGTTGTTTTTCAAGTAACTGGTTTTTCGTATCTTCAGGCGATATTCGTAAAACTTGTTTTGGTGGTGTGAGTCGTTCTTCAAAAATAAATTGTTCTTGGTTAGAAGTCGAGGTCGGAATGCGTGGATATCTTTCAGTTAGCTTCCTTCGAGGCTGGTCTGCGAGCTCACAGCTCAACTCTGTCTGCGTCTGTCCGCGTCTCCTGCCTTCTCGGAACTGCAACTCCAACTGTTGCCGTCTACTCGCTGCGACTCTGTTTATATGGACGCCGACCAAAACCGCGTGTGAGCTTGTTGTGGTTTGGGTTCCTTGATAATTCTAAAATCCACAATAAGGATTTTCTTTGTTTTCGGACAGAAAAAATTTATCACTTTCCATTTTTGGAAGCCCATTACTTTCTGCTTTAGAGGGGTTTTTAAGGGAATCAACCTCCCAAATTCTTCCTTTCTCATATTGGTATCTCACACCAATCTCCTCAGAGGGCGTCAACAGGTTTCCCTTCTTTCTCATATTGGTATCTCACACCAATCCCCTCAGAGGCGTCAACAGGCCTCCCCTCCTTCTCATATGTTTACCTTCGCCTATTGCTCACGCCACCATTCAGCGAATGAACGCTCAGCAGCGTGGGTGTGGCTAGTCTGGCCTCAGTTTAAAAATTAACACTCAAAGGAAAAAAATTATCTTCCCATTTTTTTCTTTTTTTCTTTTCCTCCGCCAGACCCCTACGACTCGTAGTGTGGTCCTTAATCTCTATCTTAACCGAATGTCATCTGGAATTTATCAACGAGATGTTTGCCAGCGTCAAATGGGTGGTCAACTGGACGTCTTCGCACCCTGTCGCCAGCGATCTGTCCCGGCAACAAACTTTTATCATGTCCAGGTCTGAACATAAAACAGGTGTCTCTTTCCAAAACCAAATGACATCTCCGAAAGATAGTTAATGGTTTATTCTTCTCCTTTTTCTCTTTCCCTTTCTCTCTGGGGTGGCCTCAGCTGATGCCTTTCTCGATCAGTGCGTGACCTGATTACGATTATCTTCCAGCTTCTGTTTTGTAGGCCACTTGACCAATTTAAAATTTTCATTATTGCCATGGTCAGATTGCTATCTTTTATTCACCGCGTCGTACCATAAATTAATTCCGACAGATCCGAGATCTTACGAATTTCCTATCTTCTGCGAAAAAAATACTTTACCACTTTTCTTTTGTTAAAAAAAATAACATCGCTCAGTATGTCTTTCGTGATAGCTTCTTCTCGCCTTAATTATTTTTCGCTTTTAATTTTCACGCGACTGCTAAATAGTGTCACAACTCTACTATAACCCGGTATTGAACTCACAACTCTTTGGGTCAAGTCAAAGGATCCAAACAACCCTTTTATCCACTTAGCCATGTGTCCTTTAGGACATCAGTACATGAATGTTTGGGTCTTATAAACTTAATGTTTCAGTAACCATTTGTCACCAGAGCTCCTATTGTAATTTTGTTGTCATTATTACATTTCTCTAACACTCAGTATTATGGGTTCCATTTCTATGCTTTTTCGGCTTAAGAGATTTCTGTAGCCTAGAATATGCGGTGTTTCCTTAAGCTTTCGTATTTTCCAGTGATGTTCTATGTCTCTTACTTCAAACTCATCCCAAAGGTGGCAGTGATCTCCCTTTTCCCTCTCTATCAGGTTAGCTACGATTGATTTTTCTATTTCTCCTTATAGTTATGGTTTTATGATATCCTTTCAGTCTTACGTTAATAGGGTGACATGTTTCTCGTTACCACAACTGCACGGGATGGCGTACACAAAGTCCTCTATGGGTAGATCAGAAGAAGTGTCTGCGAAGTGTTGAACCAATTTTAAAGGACATCCTGATGTCATATGGACCATAGTTCTTTTGTATTTTCGACGATAATCCCTTAACATCGGGTGGACAGACCGAAGCTGTTTTCTGGGTGTTGTCATCCTCTTGTACCCTTATATTCCAGTTTGTCGTAGCTGCTCCCATGTACCCGGGATATATTGTTATGTTACAGGGAACTGCTTATAATGACCATTTCTTGATTATATCTCTCTGAGTCGCCACATGACATTTTCTCAATTTTGTAAGCAGCGGACTACCCCTTTTTTTACATTGTATGAGTGGTGGGAGCTGAAGTTGAGGTATTATCCGGTGGAAGTTGACTTGTGGTATACGGATGTCTTGAAACCATCCTCTGTTCATGATATTAGTACACCCAGGAATGCGAGTTTCTTGTCGTGTTCTATCTCACTGTGAACTGTATCGATGATCTTATCGAGTTCCCATTGTCCGGTAGTAGCTGGACCTTACTCTGGTGTGGCCATCGTATTCAGGTGTCATCTACCTATCTCAGCCTTAAATGTTGGCTTCAATGATGTAGATTCTAATGCCATTTTTTCGAAGTTTTCCATGTATGTTTGCCATTGCTAATGTTGCATCGAAAACCAAAGCGCATTCTTTAAAAAGAAAAGATAATAAACAACGACTCGTCGTCTAAAAGACGCCCAGGTTTACCACGCAACAGTAAAAAAAATTCATTGCAGTTTCAAATACACAGTTTCGGAACGATAACCAAAAGTATCCAACGACAAACACAATATACAAATTAACAAGATTTTATTACATGTAGACAATTCATTTACATATAAGAATGCGTAGAAATATGGATGCTGTAGGAAAGATGCATGCGTTATTTTATGAGGAAAAAAGTTGAAATAAAAACTTAGCTTCAGTTTTTCTTCTGAAACAAAATATATTTATATTCCTCTCTCTTTCTCTCTCTCACTCTCTATCTCTGATGTTTTTCTATGCCGCTTTTACTCTCAAACCAGTTCGTTAGATTAAATAGCGGTGCTCTTTAATCTATTCTTCTTATTTCAACGTTGCGTTCATTATCTGGTCATTTCTTTTCGGCACTGCAGAAATAGTACATTTGGTTATGAAAATTGTATGCTGTGTAAGGCATAGGTTTACCTGTGTAACATTCCTGTTTCGGATCCTTCGTCTAATTAAGTATATCGCATATGCGTTTATTAGGTGACGGTCAGGTTTCGCCATTCATCTATGTCCTTAATGTAATCTGCATAGTGTTAAGATAAATTAGAGTTCGTTTCGTCTTGTGATCTCTTGATAGACTGTAAAAAGTGAAAGAGAAATTGTACTCGCAAGACTAGTCTCTGTTTAATTCTGTGTTGGAGTTTGGCGTGAGCTGGAGTCGTCATTCCTTCTCGTCAATTCGCAAAGTCAACTCACATGAACTTAATATACAATCTGCTTCTTTACAGATTCGTCGATCTTTCCCACCCACTCGTTCGTATCTGGTCGCGTGATTCGACAAATGTATGAGAATCTGTTTTAGATTTGGCTTCCATCTGTTGTCGTGGTCGTCAGTCTGACCTAATTTTCTTCGCGTTCAGTGACTGCTATTACCTACCAAACGAAAGAACGAGAGATTTCATATATTATATTGTTAGATAGATGGGAAAGAGAGATGGGTCGCTAAGTGTAAGATGTTGTGTAGGCATGGGTGGTGAGTTGTGGAAAACCGTAACACTGGTGATAAACCTTCATCCTGTCGATGTATATCTGATCCCATTCCGTAGTTTGTTTTTGTAACAGACAGTCAGGATCTCCCTCAAGTTATGTATTGGTATACTGGTTCGATCTTCTTGGGAGGTTCGTGGCCAGTCTGTCCCAGACTACCGATAATGCTAAACTCACCACGTCCAGGCTCACCATCGGAGTTTTGACCATATAAGGGCCACTTTCCTTTTAATGAGTCACTTATATCTACAAGGAAGCGACTCAGAGGGTGGAGCAACAAAGCCTTGGGAGCTAACGATTGGCCTGAGCGGAATACAGTCCTTGTGTATTTTCGGGAAACCGTATATTTGAGGTACTTTGGTGTAAACGCAGCGACAACTGCCTGCATGTGTTAAGTGGGAAATGATCCAAACTGAGACATCAGGAAGAGGAATACTACATGGAACTAGAGCAATCTAGCATGGTGGACGAAATAAACAGATCAGCTCGAAATTCCAATCACCACAAATATCCTTAAATGCCTATAATTTATAACAGAAGCCATTGGTTTATACCAACGGTTCCCCATACTTAATACTTCTCGTTTTTCACTCTCGCGTGGTCATGTTTGACGTTACGAGCTGCGACGCCATTTTCTCTTCCGCGTCTCGTATATACGAGTTTGTGGTTACTTGGAAAACTTTATGCGGCAAGGGCGGACTATCGTTGTTGTTTCGTCCGCGTGTTGTTTGATTTATTGAAATTGTAATTTTTGATAATGGCTGTTGTAAGCCGAAAACTTAGATTGGATTTAGACATATATCAATATGGTGTTTTCCTTTCGTCTTTCAACGATAATGTGATTAAACTTATCAGACAATATGAAAGGAACTTACTTAAAATAAATAGACAAGACATGTCTATATTATTTAAGGAAACATATTAATAAAAATTTCTGCCTAAATATACACAATATATATATATATATATATCTTCGCATTGAAATTACTACATTAGTTTTTTCATACCAGTCTCTTTAAATATATATATATATATATATATATATATATATATATATATATATATATATATATATATATATATATCCTTTTTTATATATCTATCAATCTAACTCGGATTATATCCAAAATAGTTCCTATCTATCTATCTATCTATCTATCTATCTATTCTAAAGTTTATCTTTATATGATAACTATGTACAGAATGATGTTTCTCGGAATACCTAACTTCTCCTCCATAGAATTTATATCCGCATTCGACAGATTTGTCTAAAAGCGATGCCTCGTTTTGTTCACACCCATTCCTTTTTTTATTGGCCTGTTGCATTAATTTGCTGTGGGGCATATATTATATTCCACTACATTGCATAACCACATTTTCCTAACAACGGATATTAATCTTAAACAGAAGTTAATGCTATGACGAACTGCGCATCATTTTTCTCCCTCTGGCTCCAGGTGGTGAAAGCAATGTAGGAATTAATTGCAGAAATATGTCTTTTTTTTTCTTTATTGGTTGTAGATTCTTTACCTATCGTGAAATCTCATTTAAAATTCTACTTCATTGTAAACATATTCATGTTTTATTTTTTCTTTCAATAATTTAATTAATTGTAAAGAAGTATAATTTATTGTCATGAAAATACGCAGCTAAAAATTTTCCTATATTTTATTTTTAAATAACCAAAAAATTCATATCCGTTGTCCTTGGAATATAACAGGCAGGTATTTCCTGATATATCCAGTAGATTTACATGAGAAAAATATAAAAGGGTCAATGGATATGAACCAGCCTTACCTATATTTACTTAATATAGATACGAACAAAATAAAATCTGATAAAAGTAAGAATGAAGCTATAAAAAGAAAAACAGAATCTCATGATTGATTTATGTTCTTTTGCCTTACGTAGAAAAAGAATTGTTTCGTTAAAGATTTATGCGTAAATTGAATTAACACCAATTTTAACGACTGGTTATCAGAGCAGTTTTAACAGTAAGATTAATTTTCTTTTTAGCCGGGGAAAAGAAGCCGGAGATACTTCAGCTTTTTTTATGGTCATTTTATTTTCATGAAAGATAACTGGTATCACAATTAACTTAGTAGATACTTATTGGTAAGTGATCGGCTATAGAATATTGTTTCCCTCAAATCATTCCCAGTTCTGTCAAACATTGGGCCTAACTTATAATTACATATTTGTGAAGGTGTCTGAAGATGTAAATGAATCCCTGTCCCTTATTGAAAAGTTTTTTTTTTATAAACAGTCTCAATGAGAAAAGCTGTACACTGGGTCTTTTCATCCATCCTCATTTGCAGAAATGAACTCACAATGATATAGCGTATTAACGACGTAGCTAGTCTAACTCTTATAGTAATTTTCTAAGCGCAGCTTAGATGTGGCACAAGGACAAATTTATGAGGCACCCATCTAGGATCGAACTCACTACTCAGTCGCAATTGTTCCAGTGAGACAAGCTTGCTAACCATTATTACATCACGACGATTTCACCTGTGATTTTCTAAGCGTATGTTAGATGTGGCACAAAGCCGAAAGTATGAGCCACCCAGTGAGGATCAAACTCACTAATGAGTCGTAATTGATTCAGCGTGTCACTACTGACCATAGCACCACATCGAAATACCCCTAGAGTAATTATTAAAATGTAAATATGATAGCTGTTAAGGACTGTCTGGATAAGTTTATATAAGTTTTTTTTTCTATTCTTCTTCTTCTTCTTCTTCTTCTTCTTCTTCTTCTTCTTCTTCTTCTTCTCTCTCTCTCTATCTCTTTCTCTGATATTTTTCTTTGCCGCTTTTGATCTCATACCAGTTCGTTAGATCAAATGATGATGTTTCTCCGATTACCTAACTTCTCCTCCATAGAATTTATATCCGCATTCGACAGATTTGACTAAAAGCGATGTCTAGTTTTGTTCACATCTTTTACATGGATATTCCTTCTTTTTTTTTCTTTTTTTTGTTGACCTGTTGCATTAATTTGCTGAAGGGCATATATTATATTCCACGACATTGAAAAACCACATATGATTGCCGTTAAGGACGGTTTGGATATGACAACGTTTGATCACATAATGATTGATGGTCCCTATATTTCCCCAGTGTATAATCCCTCTAGCTTTAATTAGGTAACATTAGCAAGGGTACATTCCGAATGCAATGGTGGAATACCCTATGTTTGGTGCTGTTCAACCAACAAGTCTACAACGTGTACTTCTTACGTAACGTTTCCCTAAGTTACGATATTGATGCCACAACAGCAGGTATTGCATCTCGACTTTACTACAGAAAACAGAGTTTTGTATCATCCCACCAAATCCAGAAAAATATGGCTTCTAGCCTTTTGTGGATAAAATGTGTATGGAAAAAGCTATATGATGTTATAGATATATCTTGTCACCAGGGTATTTAGAAAACTAATGGTGGCTATATAATTGCGTGGGTAACATTTGTTGTTTCACAAGAACGCCTAAAAAACTATATTTTTGTCAGGTGTGAATGACATAGTATGTAATGAAGTAACAATTACTAAGCTACGAAAATTGATTCATTGTGTCGTTCTAGACAAGTTTTCGTTTTCACACATTTATTAGTCTACCATTCGGACAAACATTGAATATTGTTGCCACATTTGGTCTGCTACTTCGGCTATGCGTTTGCAGACTTATGATAAAATATAAAGAGGAATCTTTAGTGTTATTAGTTATGAACTGGCATCTCGGCTTTCGTCATAACGTAGTTTCTCTATGCATTTCCTATCAATATTTTCATGATAATTGTTCTGAATATCTCTACTCTAAAAACCTCTATTCATCTGGGAGTTTATATGGCTAGATGTAACCGTAAGTTCTATTCTAACAGTTTCTTCGCTGGCATTTCTCGCTTGTGGAACTCTCTACCGGCTTCTTGCTTTTCAATCCACTTGATCCTCAAAAATTGAAATCCAGTGTCAGTCGTTATATTTTGTCTTCATATTTTCTGTTCTTTTATTGTTCTCTTTCCTTAATAATGTTTTCTTTTTTTCATATTTTAACAGATCCAGTTACACTTTGCGTCTTAGTGGCTTGCATGATCTGATTAAATGATTAAGAAAATACATTTGTTTTCATTTATATACACAATGCTTTCACAGTGGTGAGGTTTTGTCTCACAAACATAATGCAATATGCCATCGTCATTTAAAACTGATTCAGGGAGAATTGAACCGAATTTAAGGTGCACAATTAGACCCTCTCGCTCACCATTTTTAATCTCTATTCATTATCACTTGTATTGTAGATCTTATTAAATTTCAGGGAGACAACCCCAGCAAACAAAACTCCCTTAGTGATAGCTATGGCACGTGCACACGTAGAGATATATCCACACAACGAAACATAACTCAGATACTCCGTGATATACAGGTATCCCTCGATTAGTTCGCTAAAATTTTGATATAATAAAATTCTATTAATGCATATATAATACTCGATTATACTCGATTAGTGCCGTCAAATTTAATTTAGCCATAGTAATTTAAAATTTATTTTTATAGTTACCTTTTAATTGAAAAAAAATTCTAAAATTTAAAACGGAAAATGGTTAAGTATTTTGTTTGCCAATTTTGTTTAGATTCGATTAATGTGATTTCGATTAGTGTGTATCTTTTAATATATACATTAGCCACATAACTGAGGGATTCCCGTAATGCTTAGATATCGTCATTCAAGCAAGGTACCTTTTCGGCACTTCAATATATATATATATATATATATATATATATATATATATATATATATATATATAGATAGATAGATAGATAGATAGATAGATAGATAATATTAGTCGTCAATATATATATATATATATATATATATATATATAAATTCGCAAGAGGATAGAATCCAGGTAGAACTCAATGTGCAGGAGAGAGTAAGATTTTTTTTTAATTTGTAGGTCCGATGAATTGGATCGTGATTACGATTCCAATGTAATAAATTATAACCATGGAATATTAGTGTTTACGTAACCCTGAAAACCTAATACTGGCAATCGATATGGGATTGTCAAATAAGATTTTGTCAAGAGTCGATATTTATTCACACCCGAATATTTCCTACTAAAGAGGAGTGTGACTAGCTCAAGAATTTGCAAAAATCACTCTTTGAAAGACTGGGCATTTTCAGAACTGAAAGGCTTTCCAATACCTCGAAAGAAAATTTACGTATGTTTCCATGCAATACTGAAGTTTCCTATATTATACTATAATTACGTAAGAATAAAAGTGAAGAGAAAATAACGAAAAATAAGCTGAAAGTTACATGTAAAAATGTAAAAGAGAAAAAAGATTATATGAAGAGAATAGGATAGATAGATAGATAGATAGATAGATAGATAGATAGATAGATAGATAGATAGATAAAAGTCGATACAAATTTTCCTACTATTTCGAAGAAGGCCTTCTCGCCTCCAAAAGACAATTCTTCCATTCACTGTTGCAAAGAAAGATTTCTCTAGTGCGTTATATTTCCTATTCAATCGATAGTTCCGCCCCTCGGGAGTGATTGGTATGAGCGATGGTTAGGCCAGCGACAAGAAAGACAGGGAAGAGAATGGGCGTGCCAGTTGGTTGGTCGCAACTGGCTCAAAATAAAAGCACAATGATTATTACTTCTTCTCGCGAGTAATCTCGGAAAACAATAAAATTTCGATAAGATGCGAGATTTCCAGCACTTCGATAAAAACTTCCTGTGCTAATAAATCAAAGCTTGAGACGAATTTATGTCTGAAAGAAACAGGGCGTCTTTATGAAATAATACATCTTATAAAGAGAGGAAGAAGAGAAAAGGTGTGAGGAGAGATGATTAAGAAGAAAGAACGAAAAGAATGAAGAAAGAACGAAAAGAAAGCAAAAGGTAAGAAGAAAAAGAATGGAAAATGAAGGTAGAGGTTTTGGTAACAAAGTAGAAATCAAGAAATGTATAGGAAGAGAGAAAAGAAAAACAAAAACAAAAGAAGCTAAAGAAAGAAATAGAATGAAAGAAGAAAAAGAAAGAATGAAGAAAAAGATGAAAGAAAGGAAAAATAAAATAAAATGAAGAGACAAGAAAGAAAGAGAGAACATATAATATGAAACAAAAATGTTAGATATTTGAAAGGAAAGAGAAAAAAACAAAGGTAAAAGAAAGAAGAAGAAAGTGAAAAAAAAATGATAGTAAAAAGAAACAGAAGAAAGGTTAATTGAAAAAAAAACAACGTAAAGAACAAAAGAATATCAAATGAAAGGAAGAAGAAAGGAAAAAGAAAGAAAAAAGAGAGGAAAAAGAAAGAAAAAAGAAAGGAAAAAGAAAAGGAAAAAGAAAGGAAAAAAGAAAGCAAAAAGAAAGCAAAAAGAAAGGAAAAAGAAAGAAAAAAGAGAGGAAAAAGAAAGAAAAAAAGAAAGGAAAAAGAAAGGGAAAAAGAAAGGAAAAAAGAAAGGAAAAAGAAAGCAAAAAGAAAGGAAAAAGAAAGGAAAAAAGAGAGGAAAAAGAAAGGAAAAAAGAGAAAAAAGAAAAAAAAAGATAATATAGAAGACAAAGTGGTAATTAAGAAGAAGGAGAAAAGAAAGAAAAAATGAAAAAACAAAATAGAGATAAGATAGGAGACAAAGAGGTAATTAAGAAGAAATAAAATGAAACGGACATAATAACGATAAAGAAGATATGAAGACAAAATTAAAAAGAAAAGACTCAAACGAAAGGGAGGAAAGTTAGAATGAAGCATCGAGGCGGTTCATAAAAAAAAACAATTAAAGAGATAAAGTAAGCAAAAGAAAAAGGTTTGAAAGGAGAAAAAAGAAAAGAAATTAAAAATTATAACTCAAATACGTTACACCAAGAGAAATTGTAGAATAGATAACGACGTAAAAATTGTAAATGAAAGATAGAAGAATATATTTATATATAAACGTTGAGTTTTAAAATAAGAGTATTTTCTAAAAACGTGATATAGAGATAAGAAGTGATGGAGGAGCAGAAACTCAGATAATGGAAGATAAATATGACGACAAAAAGAAAATAGGAAAAGAAATCACGAAAAATTCATTCCTATTTGATGAAAAATTATTATATAAAAGCAACAAAAATTATTTTGAGTACCGAACAAAAAACACGGATACAGTGACCGACCGATAAAGATAAAACGGTCATAAAACCAAAGGAAAAAGCAAAAAATGGGCAAGTAAAGAAAAACAAGTGCAAAGACCCATGGGTAGAAAAACGGGCATAAAATTAGATTGATAAAGGAAAAAAAAATTAGGTGTAAATTCCGTTAGAAAAATACTAAAGAGGGGTGTACAAATCGATTGGTAATTAAAAAGACGGGTGTAAAATTGGTAAATGAAAAACTAGCGGAAGCAATGGCAAGTTAAAGAACTTAGATAAAGACTGAATAATAAAGTAAAGAAAAACCAGAACAGATAAGCAAAGAAATAAGCGGACGTAAAACCTGATGGTTAATAAGAATAAGGTAGAAAGAACGATTGGTAAAGGAAAATCCAGGCATAAAAAACAACGAATAAAGGAAAACATGGCCGTAAAAACCAATGGTTAAAGAATAGTTAAATAAAACATAGTAATTGGTACATGCAAATATATTTCTACTAATGTTTACATAATAAAATGGATATAAACCACTCAAGGTAGAGATTTAATGAGATTTGTAATAAGATCATAAAAGAAATAATTAGGAAGTAAATGTTATGGTAATAGGAGGTTAGGACAGGGCTACTAGCCCAACATTTTGGAGAAGATCAGATTATATTGTTCGGCGTTGCACAGGCGAACCTACTTGGGTAGAAACTGCCTGTGTGAAAATTAATTTTCACAAATGAAATACAGATGTATGAGACCTACAATGGCGGCTCTTAGCAATAAAGTTAACACTGATATATGAAGATATATATAGGTAATTATTAATATGTCTAGTTTGACACAAGGCTACATGAGTATCGCATTTCTTAGGAAAAAACTTAATAGGATTGAGGAAAGGCTTGGTTATTAATCGTAGTGACACGTTAAACAAGTGCTATCTATCTATCTCTCTATCTCTCACTCTCTCTCTCTTTCTCTCTCTCTCTCTCTCTCTCTCTCTCTCTCTCTATATATATATATATATATATATATATATATATATATATATATATATATGATCTTCAGAAACTGTAACAAACAAAACACAGACAAAACTAGAAAAGTAATAATAAAGATTTACAAAAATAACGGATTCGGCAAATATATAAAAACTAACCTAAACGAAGTCGATTTTCTTGATGTTACCCTCAACCTAAGAAAAGGCACATATAAACCATACATAAAAGCAAATGATAAACCACTCTATATACACACATCATCCAACCATCCGCCTTCTATAATCAAACAGATACCAAAATCGATTAAACTTAGGCTTTCCGACAATTCCTCCAATGAATCCAAATTTAACCAAGCTAAGAAAGATTATGAAACAGCCCTTAAAGATAGCGTATTCCCAGCAACACTCACATACTCACCACAGAACACAAAAAAGGCTAACAGAAAAAGAAATATCATACGGTTCAACCCACTGTACAGCAAAAACGTAAAAACAAGCGTAGGAAAAATATTCTTCAAACTCTTACACAAACACTTCCCGGAATCATGCACCCTACACAAAATAGTCAACAAAAACACAGTAAAAATCAGCTACAGCCGCACGGAGAACATGGCACAAATAATAAAAAAGCACAACAGGAAAATTATCAACAAACCACACGAACAAATTAAACCCACGTGCAACTGCAGAATAAAGAACGAATGTCCCTTAAACGGTAATTGTTTACAAAACACCATAATATACCAAGCCACGATAAAATCGCCAGATAATGAAGAAAAAGTATACATAGGAATAACTGAAGGACCCTGGAAACAAAGAAAGTATGCACACGAAACATCTTTCACAAATAGTAAATATGCGAACAGCACAATGCTTTCTAAGTATATCTGGGAAATTAAAAACAAAACGCACATCACACCAAAAATATCTTGGAAAATAAGTAAAAGACCATCAGCCTACAACAGCCAATGAAAAACTTGCAAACTTTGCTTGGAGGAAAAATAGCTATCATTACATTCCCAGACCAAAATAAATTATTAAACAAAAGATCCGAGCTCATCTCAAAATGCAGACATGAAAACATAGTTTTACTACGTTACTTAAAAATCTAAAACTGAAAAAAAAATAAATAAATAAAATGACAATAAAATAAGCAAAATAAATGAACCCAAACAAATACCAAATCACACCCGTTAGAATAGACAAAATAGAATAAATAAATAAAAAATAAAAAATAAAATCAATTAACCCAAATAAATGAAGTAAATAATATACAAATTAACAAATCATTATGACCAAAATATTAGTTAGACTATAATAATCAAACCAAAAATTAGACGAAAAAATAGCTATAACTGTTATATAACGATAAAAGTAAGAAAAAAATACTACGTTACTTAAAAATCGAAAACCGAAAAGAGTAAATAAAAATATACAGGTCAAAAATAAATAATAAAAAACAAGTAAAATAAATTACTCTAAATTAATCGAAATAAAGAAATAAACCAACAAACCAATATCCTAAAAGTAAACGTTAGAAAAAAACAAATAAAAATAATCAATCCAAATAAATACATGAAGTAATAAATAAACTGCTCCCGCCAAAATAATAGTTAGAATAAACTACAACAATCAACCCCCAAAATTGAATAAATACCTTTAATTATCTCCCCAAACCAAAACAAAACTATTAAATAAGCGATATAAACAAATTTCTACTACGTTAACAAAAACACCGATTAAAATAAAAATAAAAAAATATATAAGATAAGAAATAAAAGTAAAAATAAAAAATAAGCAAAATAATTTAACCCAAATAAACAAATAAACGACTTCTCATTTGACTTAAATAACATCAGTTACTAGCGTGGCTGACTTGGACTGGGGCACACTTTTCGTTTTCTGTTGAAACTGTTCAAACTGGTGAATCAGTAATTACACACAGATAGCTTCTCATGTTCATTTCATGATACATCGGGATGATGCTTTTACTGCTATGGGTTGAACATTTAAGGTTTATAGATTCAGCACTTAAAAGAAAGCCTCCTTGAAAACCTCGAACCGCTTGCACTCCACAAACAGTTGAGGCTCTGGAAATCATCTACAACTGTCTATGGCGAATACAGTCGACTATAAATTTGATATCATTTTTAAATTTAAAAACTGTAGCCACACTGAAATAAGTGTTTTATTACCTTGGTCTTTCTGTCTGTCTTTGAAATGTGAGAGGTATTTTCACCTAAACCTTGTATTTTAACTGGTATTTCTTTCACATTATTCGACATGTTTTTGAACCAAATCGTAATAATTATCAGTTGTTTGAATGACTTCGTCCAAGATTTAACAGTTATTATTAATTTTTGACTAAGGATTTTTTTCATTTTATGTCTCTTGGCTTTTACACCATGTTTTATTAGTCTGGGCATTGAGTGTAATTATCGACTACCACTGGATAGTATGCTCCGGTTAACGGTCCTGCGATGTCTATATGTATTCTGTAATCATAGCATATCGGTTTTTGGTCAAGGCTGAATTTTGATATGCGGTGAATTCGCTGCCAGAGCCCAAACTCTGCATGATTCCACTAAATCTTCAATATCCTGATCCCTTTTTTTGGCCAGTAAGTATAAGACATCATTAAGGTTTTTATTCTAGAAATTATTGGATTTCCTATGTTAAAAATCCCTATAGCATACGTTTTTGCAAAGTATCACAATTCTTTCTACGTCCAAAATTACATTATTGCATAATGAAAATGCATTATTTCCAGTTACATTTTTCCTTAAGTCTTAATTATTTCTTCATTTTCATATGAAGTTGTCTTTTTTCACCTTAATTTTTATGTCCTCCAATGTTATGAGCAGTTCCCTTACAGTATTGTGCATAATACATTATTCATTTCATTTTCGGCACATATCGTCGCAATTAATGTGCCCTCAAGTGGATCCCAGAATTTTGTATAAGTCTAGATAATCCGTCTGAATTTCATAATTTTTTGGATGGTTGAAGCACCATTTTATACTTATAGTTCAATAGGATAGTTCCACAGCGCTGCAGTCTATTTGCTGTATGTGTGGAACACCCAATTTCGATCTATATATGAACAATAATGGATGATGGTCTGTCTGTCTAGTATGAATTCTCTACCATGTATGAATTTATGAAACTTTTTCATAGCAAATGCTTCCTTTTCAATTTGGCTGTAGTTTTTTTTTTTCAGATGCAATTAAAGATCTTGAAAGATAAGCTAGTTGTCTATTTTCAGTCCTCATATTGACTTTTATTTGACCAATTCCATTTCACATGTTTCTTTAGTAATTCATTCAAGTGGGATCTTAATTCTTGCATATCTGGTATATATATATATATATATATATATATATATATATATATATATAATTTATGAAAAACTAGGTAATCCGTATGGGTAAATTAAAGAGGATAAAACTCGATAATACGGCCCGTCAAAAATGTGTAAATTTTCTTTTCATTTTTTGTTTGGAAGTAAAGTCCGTATTAGATGGAGCCTTAAAGTGGACTGTTTTTATTTTATATATATATATATATATATATATATACATATATATATATATATATATATATATATATATATATATATATATATGTGGGGGGGGTGCGCGTATGTGTGTGTATGTGTGGGTGTTAGTAATTAGCAAACCCTAAAAATGCTTGTAACTTTATTACATTTGTTGGAGCGGGCATGTCTTTTATTGCTCTCGCTCTTGAACGATGTGGTCGTCTACCGTTGGAGTTAATTCATTTAACTTCTCACATTCTCGATTCGTGACTCCTGCATAAATGATAAAATCTTCATCATCGGACTTTACTAAGTTAACTCATTGCCATCGTGTATTAAATAATGAGCTCCTATAACCAACATTTTTGATAGTATTACAACAGTGTCATCAAAATTTATCCCACATGTTTTATTTTTTTTTTGTTTTTTGGGGTTTTATTTTTTCCAAACATAATTCAAATATTTTTCTTTTTCTGCACAAGACAATTTTCTTAATAATAAAAGAACTTTCTTTCTATCATTCCAATGCAAACAATACCTTTTGAAGATCCCTTCGTATCTTCTATAAGCTAGGAAAGTTATCCCTTTGGCAGGATTCTATACAAATTCACTGACTGAATTTGCAACAGCATCTGAAGCGAATAAATCTGGAGTCTTTTCGGCCGTAGTTGTAGTAAATAATTCAAATAATTTATGTTTTTGTAATTGCTGTTAATGTTGTTGTTTTTGTTGCTGCAATGTTTGCCCTTGTTTTAGTTTTTGTTCTTGCAATGTTGTTCTTGTTGTTGCTTTTATAGCGCCAATATTTGAATCCTGGTGGCTTTTAGTTCTATATTTTTGCTGAATATTTTGTAGATTAATGTTTGAATAACTTTGCCTGGTTATTTAACTGTAGTTTTGGAAATGTGATGTCTCTTTGGTGAAATGGTAAATATTACTGAATATCCTATTACGACGTGTAGGATAAATACCTTTTATCTTTCCTCGTGTAAGTTCAACGAATACTCGTCGCCACTTTTGTAATGCCTGTAGTAGGATATACTTTGTAAATCACAGATACAACAGTAGTAAATCTTTCAAACAATATATTTATTTATAAATTCAATAATTGTAGCACATGGACAAAGGGGAAGCGCACAGGCTTGTCTCCGATAATTATCCTAGTCCTAGTTAATCAGGATTAAGTCATCCAATTCACTTAGCAAAAGAAGTAATTCGTTCTCACAATACCGCATATTCACAGGAAGAACTTGCAATAACACACCATGATAAATAAACCTCAAAATATTTAATTACAAAAATATATTTTAAAAATCATAAATCATGAAATTAGGGGAGGAATTAACCCCAAAACTAACAAAATATTGTAACAAAACAAATTGGGGAGGCTGGGAATCTTGACCGGGATCATAGCAAAAGAGAATGCTGAGAAAAATCCAGAAGCAACACTTAATTACATTAACTAGGAAAACAAATAGTGTCTATAATAACCAGTAAGAGGGATCACAAGAAATTGTTCCGTTGTGCATAACCGGATTTAAAAAAGAAACCCAATGCTAGCCTAAGGTTAGCACAAACGTAGCTCGTTATTTTCAGCGAACTAAAATCTATGGATACCAATCGCTTTTTATCATTTCTGATCTTCACCTTAAGCTGATGCTGAAAGAATCCGTCCAGAGCCTGATGAGAATAGCGTTCGTATTGAAATATTCCCTCCATCCGTGTCGTCCGTATCAACATTTGAGCCACGGCTATCAGAGTCAGGAACACCATTCTTTTCTTTCCAGAATACGGGCAGACACATTATCGCGGACGCTGAACACAGGCTTTTTTACACACCTTCTGCTTGCGCCCAACCCACAAGAGGGTGGACAACAAGCGTTCGATCGCCTTACAATGGTACTTCCAAGGAGGAAGTCCAGCCAAGCAGTAAAGAATGAGAGGAAAGATGTAAGTGGCACACGCCTCAGCTCTACCCTTCAAGGACAAACTCTTTCGGAACCAAATCCCGACCGACGCTCCGACCTTTCCTTGTACTTCTGACTATTTTTTCTCCAGGTAGAGGTCTGGTTCAAACCACACGCCAAGAATGCTGACAGGACCGTCGCCCAACCAAAGGACACCGGAAGAGCAACCCCGGTTCAGGAACCTAAACGCAAGACAGAAGAGTTTTTGTGGTTAATATTTGGCCTCCGTGACCTTTTCATACCGTTCAAGCGCCTTCTGTACCAGCTCAATGTCGCTGCGACATGAGACGAAAATGGATACGTCATCGACGTAGGTGGAAAACTTGCCTCGAGGTCCACCAGGGACAGCGATTCTACGTATGGCTGGACTGGTTGACTCGTCCCAAAGCGTGAAGTAGTGGCAACAGTGGGCAATCCTGACGAACCAACGAGACAGCACAAACGCGCTCGACAGATTTTCGTTCACCTGTACCACAGTACTGGGGGAGCGATACAGGAGGCTAATCCAATACAGAAGTTGTGTTTTTTTTTTTCGGCAGACTGCAAGGCAAATAACGAGATACCGATGATCGACCATATCAAATGACTTGTATTGATCCAAATTGGTCAACGCGGCTTACTTGTCGACTTTTACACCCTTTAGCAGGTTTCTCTGAATTAATCAGCCCCTCACAGCACAATCTGATCAGGTCCCAACAGAGTCTCGGCAATTGACTACAAACGCTCGCTCAGGATCTTTGCCAAAATATTTAGCTCTTTGTTTTGAAGAGATATGGCTCTGTAATCATCTAATCCCGGACTTATATCCTTGCCCTTTTTCAATAGCTTGATCACCCCAGGTAATGCGACTCGGGATGCCCCCCTGCTGGAACCAGTTGTTGAACATGATAGTGTAAATCAATACCAAGTAGTCTTCGCCCTCCGTGATCTCAGCTTACAGTTAGCCTCTTCAAAAGCTGAGAAAAGTCAGCCAAATAGCTGCCAAAATCTTTGGTGAAGCTGTTCTCGAAATTCCGCCGAGACGCCTCTCACATGTCGTCAGTCGAGCTCAGAGAACGCTCATCTGATGTTTTGACCTTACGAATGTATCGATCGGAACCTCGATGGATCTCTTCCTTGCGCATTTCTGCGCCCATGTATATGGCGTCGTTAGACATCTTGCTTAACCTATGCCTAACTACCTCACCCTTGTAGAGCTTGCTATTCAACCGCTCAAGAATCTGCCTGACTAAACATATCTCGAAAGAATAACCCCCAGCCACCGCCCGGCAGAGACTATGCTTGACAGCCTTCACATTAATAGCTTTATCTCGTCCGAGCTGCTGGCTATATTCCGTGGTGAAGGACCTAATCCTATCCTTAGGCCTCTCCCTCCACCTATATCCAATAATCACCCCCACTAGTTCCCGCTGTACTAGTCTAATTATCAGTTGCTGAAAGTACCGCATGTCCAGTAAGGACAGATTGAACTTACAGTCATTCTAGGTCTAGCATCTAGCCCTAGCCGGAAACAGACGAGTCTATGATCCGAATAGTCTAAACAGTGGGACGTGGGACAATCTAGCAAGTGTATATCGGCCATCTTACTAGAATTCTATCCAGGTAGATGGCTACTCGAGTAGACGGCCACTTACGTGCCCATGTCTACATCACCTGCCAAGGGTGATCGGCCCGGTATCTATCGACATGATCAAACTCATCGATCAGATCAACCAAACTACGATCACCCATTGACCTTCTGCAAGCTCTCCGACACCTGAGTATGTTAGGGTCCCCAGGATGGCATCCAGTCCGCCACTAAGACTAAACGGGAAGAATCATCCAGGAACCTACCTAAGTGCTGAAATGATCGTTGGGTACGTTTAACCAGCAAACAAACGGGTATCAACTTCGCAAACTTTGCAAGAAGGCAGGCAGCCTTACTTCGATCCCTCAAGCCTCTGACATTGAAATTAGCTAACTTTAGAAACATTTTTCAATTTGATTCCCCTAATCACAGACTGGACAGAAATATGCAGCAGTAAGGACCTCTATAGATTGTCTCAGGCTCCCTGTGCCCATCTTCGACGTCATCCATCCATCTGAGACAATCCCGCCAACGTTCATAGTGCACGTTAGTTTTAGCATCCTATATAATGAGTGATGAAGAATCACTGCGACCCTCTCTTAACAAATTTTATATAGAATTTAGATATAGAATTTTCTAAGTTCCGGTGTGTCCATCTGGACCATTTTAAATCTGGAAAGGCGCCCTTTGCCTTAAACAAAAGTGGCCATAACTTTAAACATTTCCCTGCGTCACTAATAGAGGAAGTAACCATCGGTGCTTTGGGGAAATTGATGGGGTCTTCAACCGATTTTCCATTGAAGGAGGCTAACTTAAATAGCGGACACAAGAGGGACTTTCTCTGGGTAAAGATGTCCTTCTTCAATTCTGCCCCGTTTACTTTACAGATGTCTTCTGATTTGAAGACTTGCCTTTTTTCTATTTTCTTTTTCTCCCCATTTTATCTGGTTGGGTGAGGCGAGGTTGAAGTGGACAGGTGGCAAGGTGTGGAATTGGACGGTTGGCGAAGTGGGGAAGTAGACGTGTGAGAGATTTGGAGTGGACAAGGGAGGAGCTGTGAGAGTGGTGGGTGGAAATGGGCGAGAGAGGATGAAAGCGGAGGTAGTCTCCTTCCTCTTTGGCGTCGAAACAGGAATGGATTGAGACTTGGCTATGTCCATGTCCCCCCGCGCCCTACTTCGTCCGGCGCGTTCATTTTTATGTTGATTTTTCCTCCTCTTCTTCTCTGCTCATCAAGTAGGGTGACCCGGGTGGAAGTTATTCATTCACCTGCATGACCTCGTCAGGCCGTTGCTTTGTATGTTACTGCTGTTGTTGTTGCTTCTTTTCTTTTTGCTTTTCAGGTATTTTCTTTGCTGTTTCTGTTCTGGATTTGCTATTTTGCTATTGTGCCGGTTTCTTTTGTTTAATTCGTTCTCCTGGTTGCTCCTCCAGCTGCTTCTGGGGTTGTTGTTACTGTTTCGGTGGGACATCCTTCTAGAGAGACGAGGTGTATGTTGAAGACTTTCGTCCCTGGGTCACCACTTTCTTCCAGACACCGCCGAAGGCCTTACCAGACTCTTCCACCAATGTTGCTTTTCCTGTAGTTGTTGCTGTTGTGCGTGGTTGTGGCGTTACTTTCCGGGGCACGCCGTCGCAATATGCTCCGAGGGCCCACACGACTAGCAGTAGGGTCGACGGCCTTCGACCACCACCAACATTCTTCTCTTCTTACACATTAATATGTTGAGGATGTCTGCAAAGATCTTACGTGTCAATGACACTTCAAGGACAATGTCGCCAGTAGAAAATCCTGCCTTGCTGAATACACTTGACACCTCTTCCACTTCTCCGTATTGGGCGAAAATATCCTCTTTTATGTCTACAGGCACCTCATGAACTGGCACTTTTGTTCGTCGGGTGCCATGTACTCAGTTTGGAGACGAAGATACTTTGTTGTTAAAATACTGCTGGTCAACTGTTTATCCTCTTTCTCGGTTGTCAGCAGGACGTCCCACATTGCATTTGATCGTCAGGCCAATAATTTGGGTCGAGTTTATACTTCTGAATGTCTCGTCCATGGTTTCTCCGCTGACGTCAAATAATTTCCGACTTTTTACGCCGGTCATCAACAGAGAAATTGTCCTCGAATTTAGCGAATGCAGGGCATCCGGTATGTGGAACACGTTTCCATTCCTAAATTCCTGATACTTTTTGCAAATCCATGTCGTATGCAGCGTCTTTTTTCCGCCTCGTATCTAACCAGGCCCACTTTTAAGGGTTTCAACTTCTTCATCATGCACGGGTGTTGACTGTACCAAATGCGTCATGATAGTGCAGGCACTATCACGACAGTAATGCAATTTTTTATCGTTCACTCAAAATTAAATACCACAAAAAAAATAAAAAAAGAAGAATATTTAAACGAAAAGAATTTAAAGAAAGAAAACGGATTAGAATGCGAGGGTAAATAAACAAAACAAAACGGAATTAATAAACTTGGCTTGCCAAAAACAAGTCAAACGTAAAAAATAAATGAAAAACAGGAGCTGGCAAAAACGCAAAAAGAAAATACACTAAAAATTAAAGTTTACACAAAGAAAGAAAAACTGAAAATCAAATGCAAAAAGGTTAAAAAGTAACAAAAATATAAAGCGAAAAACTTAAGGTTTAGTCCAAAAATTCCTCGTTAGACGAAATTTGGCTGAACCAAAATACAATACGCAGTCCGAGAAAACTGATCAACACAGAAAAACCAGTCAACACTCAAACGCTTTCGAAAAAATACTTGATCAGACGCGGCTGATTCTCATATATATTTTTTCCTTTACCCGCCATGTGATGTAATTATTTCAAAATGAAGTCGACTGTGCTTACTCTCCGGGGATCTGTGTTCAAACCCAAGCGTCGGCAGCGACACTTTATTCCTATATGACAATTTGTTGCGTAGTCCCTTCGTTCTGGGTCAGTCTTAGTGACAACGGTCTTGATTCACTCATAACGCTCCTCACTTCTTTCTCGGTCGTTTATCGCCATTTGATCTTGTTCGGAGATAAAGACAACTTCAACAAAAAGGATTTTAAATCTTACTAGTTTATTAAACACGACAACGTGTACATTTTTCACTAGCCAGTGGGGTTGCTCTCTCACTTCCACTTGAGAGCAAGTTCCCCGACACGAAATAACACGTCTACATTCTTCGGTGTGTAAAACTTAACTCACTGAAATCACTTTTCTACGTCCAACATCCCCACTCTAGTTTTAGCCAATCAAAACGACTTTTCTTGTATCTGACCTCAAATGTCAAAAATGAGCAAGTCAGAGAAGAAATACAATTTTCTAAAAAATAAGAGTCTGCTAGACTTTTACATTACTCATTCTCTTACGCTCAAATACAAATATAAATGTATCTCTTCACACAGATATGGGTTAAATGGTAAGTATTGTATCTGGATAACTCATTGGTATTCTAAAAGAAATTGAATGTAATATTCATTCGCAGATATAAAAATAATTCTTCCATCTATAATATGATTCGATTTTAAATAACTCACAATGAGTAAAGCTTTAAAATATAAGAAATCAATCTGAGAAAGACGCTCCTTAATAAATTTTCAATTACATTCCTGTTTCAACACTTATTAGGCTATGAAAGGCAGCCATCAAATTTAGTCGTATAAATGAAATCTCTCTTATTCAGAAACGAGCACTGAAATACGTGCAATAGACATTTTGCTTGAAGGGGATTTGGGTTTCTGCTTTTTCTCTATCCATCTGCATTTAGACATTGATGGTGCGTGTATGTATAAGCCGCGTTTCCTATTTAAGCAGCTTATGCATCGCTATAGGTCACTCATCATTTTTTTTTTTCAAATTTTATCCAGCCGGAAATTCAATGCTCGAAAACAATGAGCTGCACCAAATCTCCAATGATACAGTATTTATTTTCCATTTTCCTTCTTCCTTTTAAAGATATGTTCTTAATTTATTGACGAGTTTATCATCTTTAGTTTCTAGTTCATCACAACGTCTACATCGTTTATATATTCAGGCAAACAGCATGGCACGAAACATAAAGATATATCATCCACAGCCACTAGAACACGACTTCTGTAAAGTCTTAATTAAATGGTCATTATCTAAATGTTTGGAGCACACTCAGTAAGGATCAAAGTCACTACATGTTGCGGAGTTATTTCACAGTGGAGGATTGTATTTGTACTGAGTCCGTCCTAAAATAGGTTCGACGTAAAAAAACATTAGGAATTTGATATAATAGGCATTACGCAGAGAAATCTTGTTGTGGTCGCTGATACTTTCGTATTCGACTAACTGTCGTCCGACATCAACTCACTGACTGACTACCTGACTCCCTCGTTACTCTTACTATTCCTACTTCTTATAGGTGGGAGATTCTATTAACTATAGAATAGGTGTGTTCCACCATAACACTACACCATTACACCACGTCTGAACGTGGCCGGCCATTTGGACGACAGCCATTTGGACGACAGTCATTTATCCGAGAAATATTTGTCCGAAGGAAATTTTACAGAAAATTACAAGTAAAAATAGTACAAATCAATACTTTAAGTATTTTAATTAGTAGTATAATAAATCAAAATAGGACTAATAATTACCACTGAATTTCAATTTAAAAGTTTTCTGATTTCAATATTTGAATACTGAAGTTAGTATTTTAAAAATATTTGTGTGTATTGGTAAAAAGTAGCACCTAATTATTTAAATTCATATGTAACAGTAAGATAAAATCTAGTTCATCTCTTTAAGATAATGATAATTAAAAGCGAAATTGAAAGATTTTTCATATAGTAAAATCTTGCTGTAGCTAAATGTGCTTTTTCTCAAAATACTTATCATCTTGCATTAATATTTGAAATAAAATATAATATATACAGAATAGATTTTTAGAAAAGCCTGTCAAAAAAAAAAAACGAAAGATTATAAATTAATACAGTAAAGAAATATAAATATATGTAGTAGATTACGGTAAAGAGTGTGACGTACACGTAAGTACGCCATTACATTTTAGGCTAAATATCCATTCGGTTAAATCTCCGTCGGCGAAATGTCCAAGTATCGTCGATTTCAATTTCTTCTTCAGCTGAAAGGAAACTGATTAATATTCACTTCTCTGTAGGACAGATTCAGTCCGCTTATATTTTTTTTTCAAACGAAAATAGCCTATTTCTTTTATGTCAACGAACACTCGTTGTCACTTTCGTAATGCTCATTGTAGTAGAGATTTTGTAATCGTAGATACAACTATAGTAACGCTGTTGAACAATGCTGGCTTCAGACGCCTTCGAATATTACTCGCACTAATAGTGAATAGAGTAGAGAATAAGGGTCAGTATAGTATAGAGGATTGACTAGAAATAGTGATCCGAATAGTAATAGAGGATGGACTATAAATAACGATCCGAATAATAATAGGGGATAGACTAGAAAGAATGTTCCGAATAGTAATAGAGGATAGGCTAGAAATGCTGATCAATACTCACGATCATTTCTATATACATTCCCTCTATGGCCACGTGATCTATTTAAATAATGGGATAGCTTGTATATGCTCACTGGCGATCTATGTTCAAACTCAAGTGTCGGCAGCGATAATTTATTCCTATATAACAGTTTTAGTATATGCTCAGCCTATCAGCATGGGTCAAAACATAAAAAAATATTGTCTACAGAGAGTAGAACGCGACTCTTGTAAAGTGGAAAGTCCTAACTAAATGGTGATTGTCTAAATGTAGCTTAGATGTGTCACAAGTTTGGAGCAAACCCAGTGAGGATCGAACTCACTACTCAGCTGTAAGTGATCTAGCGAGACAAGCTTGTTAACCATTGCACCATGTCAGAGTGATAAAATGTCCGAATTATATCGAAGACAACGGATTTCTAGTTAGACAAAGTTCATCAAGTAGTAGGCGGAAGTTATATTTAATAATGAATTCGTTTATTCGTAATCGAACTTTTTCATTCAAACTTGTCTTAATCTCTACACTGCGTTCCAAATTATTATCGAGATAACTTTTTTTCTAATATTTCAAAGATCGTCCAATCAATTCACACAAAGTTTTCACACAATGTTGGCAACACTAACCTACGCATTCATTGAACTGATCTGCGCAAGGTAAACAAATTGGCGCCATATTTGTTATCAGCACGGTGATTTGAGCGTGCCAAATTATTATAAAAGTCTAAGAATTTAGTGAAATGATGGGCCGTAAACGCAGTTTAATGATGCTGAAAAGAAAATTATCACCACAGAACTCTCAAAAGTTAAATCTACCCTGGAAATTTCTAAAATGATACGGAGGTGTCATGAAACAGTGTAAAAGTTCACCGCCGACCCTACACAAGTACGCAATAGGGAAGATACAGGCAAGCCGAGGGTTATTTCACGTCTTCTCATGTCACGACAAACGAGAGGCTACGACGGACCCTGGACTTACCAATCAAGAGCTTTTCAGTCGCATTGAGGATCCTACTGTGTTTAAAAGTACTCGGTGTCTGTATCTGAGAGAAATAGCAACAACAGTCAAACCTGTATCGAAGCCTCTGTTGACGAGAAATCACATTCAAAATCGATGGAAATGAGCTGAGGACAAGATTAAGATTGAGTTCTCTAAAGTTTTGTTCACAGAGGAAACTCGAGAAACACTTGATGGGCCAGATAGATGGTGCAAAGTCTGGGTAATGAACGGACAGAATCGAAGCCTCCGTTGACGAGAAATCACATTGAAAATCGATTGAAATGGGCCGAGGACATTATGAAGATGGACTTCTCTAAAGTTTTGTCCAGAGACGAAACTCGAGCAGCACTTGATGGGCCAGATAAATGGTGCAAAGGCTGGGTAATGAACGCCATCAGCGTTTGAGACGCCAACAAGGCGGTGGAGGCATAATGATCTGGGGTGATATTATTGGAAAAACATTAATGGGCCCATGGAGAGTACCAGATGGCGTCAAAATGACTGCTAATACATACATACATAGCGTTTAAGAAGGAGCATCTTGAACCGTGGATGAAAAGGCAAAGAGTTGCCTTCAGAAGGGCCATTGATTTTATGCAAGATAATGCTCCCTCACATGCTGCTCACAAGACTACTGAATATTTGAAACTGTTAGGCTTCGATGGACCTGAAAAAATGAAGTGGCCAGCAAATTGTTCGGATTTTAACCCAATCGAAAACCATTGGAGCATCATGAAGCGAAGACTGTACACCAAAGAATGACAATTCAGGAGCAACGCTGAGTATTGGGAAGCAATTCTTGACATATCTCGCAGCATATTACAGCAGATGACATCCTGCAATTAACAAACTGTATGGATCGTCGACTTCTTCAAGTAATTTCAAAACAGGAAAAGCACATTCCCTATTAATTTGTTTAAAACTGTGCCTTTGTTTGTATATGTTATTATTTACTTGATTATCTTATTTATTAGCTTCTTTTGATGATAAACATTCACGTGCAACCTTAATAGATGTTTTGTTTGCTCAATTCTGGGAATTTTACTAAATCTTTCTAATAATTTGGCACGCTCGAATCACTGTGTTGATAACAAATATGGTGCCAATTAGATTACCTTGCGCAGATCAGTACAGTGATTGCGCAGATCAATACAGTGATTGCGCAGATCAGTACAATGAATGCGCAGGTTAGTGTTGCCAACATTGTGTGAAAATTTTGTGTGAATTGATTGGACGATCTTTGAAATATTAGAAAATTGTTATCTTGATAATAATTTGGCACGCAGTGTATATTGTTCTCTCATACATTTAATTGTTCATATAATAGTTACGCGATTCCCTATCCTAATTTTTACGCGTTTTTAATGTTTATCGGAAGAGGTTTGTTTTTCATTTTATAAGTAAGCCGTTTCATTTAAATAGAAAGATTATTTTATTGACTATGGAAATTTCGCAGATCTACAAAGCAATATAACAAAATGATTTCATTTTTAATATCCGGGCATCACGCCCTAGAAAAGTTGATAGAAACTATTACCGCTTCTGTCCTAATCACTCAATGCCGGTAAATTTGTCCTTTATTCCAATTAAGCTAATTTTAATGAATATATGAAGTTAAGAAATCGCAATTGCTATTACAAGTTCTAATAATCAATATTTATATCTTTTCTGTTTCTATAGTTATCTCTGTTTACGGTAAATCATTAAATAAATCGATAAACCAAGTGGTCCAAAAGAAGGTCATCATTGCGATCTCCAGTGTCGGGACTGTTATTTTTTCCCATATCTTAACTCCTTATTAACCTACGATTAAGTGTTTATTTCCTATTATGTTGATATAATAAAGGTGCGATGGATAAACTGTCGTCTAAATTAAACAAAAAAATTTAAAGTAACACTGACATCTCATTTTAACAGATATATTTACCAAAATATCTTGAAATATTAAAGAGTAAATTTATTCAGTAAAATCGTCATTGGCTTTAATCACGGCCTCCAGACGACTTCGGAATCTGCTGTAACTCTTCTGGGTGGTATTCGTATTTAATTTGGCAAAGGCTACAATAATCCTTGCTTTCAGCTCATCTTTGGTGTTACAAGGAGTTTATTGGTGTCTAGCTCAACTGCGATCCGCACATAATAATCAGGGGGAGTTACAGTCTGGGGAATTAGGTGTGATATAAGGGTGATGTCATCGTAGAATTTGTCTGACATCCATGACTGGGATTTCTTTCTTGTGTGTTATGGTGCAGAGTCTTGTTGCCAGACATAGGGTCTTCCAGCAGCGACACTCTTGAGGCAAAGCAGCATTACCTCTTCAAGGCACTTCATGTAGGCCTCCGTGTTGTGTCTGAGACCTTCACTAACATATTCGAGAATGTTTTTTTTTTATCAGAAGACCGAGAGAGCGATTTACGAGCTGTGGCACTTTCTTAATCACCATTAGACTCATCAAACTCTTTTGGAATACTCTGAACTGTCATCAAATTGACCTCCAAACACTCTGAAATAATCGTATATGAACTTCTGGCGGGAATGCCAAGAAGTAATGTATGCAGTTTCTAAATTTCTCAAGGAGTGAATTGCGTTGTGGTGCTCTATTTCTCATAGACGCTGCCCAACAGAACCTACTATACTGCACAGTCGACAAAATCAAAAACAAACAAGGCGCATGCGCGAAATTAAAAATAAATGATAATGACAATTTACCCATCGCACCCTGCAAGATGCGACATTCTACTCTAAATATAATAACTGCATGATTAATTTTGAGTAAATGGAAAATCACATTGAGGGTGTTAGCATTTTATTTTCAGTAATCGTATGTACGACTGAAATTGAAAGGTTGTCTTACCACACCCTATACATTATATATATATATATATATATATATATATATATATATATATATATATATATATATATAAATTTGTTGCGTTCATAACGACTGAAATTTATATATTTCAATTCTATCTATTTTTATCAAGTTGTTATCTCTACAACTGCATCAATGACTATTTTTCATTATCTCATAAATGTCGACTGGTTAATAGGGAATTTTTTTTCTTATCAATGTTTCTGGTCAATAGTCTAGCCGAGGAAATCTATGGATTACAAACAAGACAATCTGCCAACTTGTAAGTTTTGTCCAGCACAATATTTCTACTGAAATAAAGGTTATCTGGCCTTGAGACAAGTTAAACCAACTTAGTTTAATTTAGTATAAATTAACCAAATATACATAAGATTCTTGAAGATTCAGTCGCATATTATTTTGTAAACTGTATTTTTTGCCATTGGTTTTGTGCTGTAATATGATATGCTTAGTAAAATTCCCAATAAAGTGGATGAGATTGTAATTTATTTAACACTTCAAGGCAAGTTTGAATAAGTTTTTGTTTCAAGACAATCAATTATTTGCCTGGTTTTATCTTATTTCAAATTGATTAAAATTGACAGAATTCTTGTATCGGTAATCCTTTTAATTCCTTCCTCCAGTTCACCCGATATGTACGTGTAGCAAACACAAATTAGTGCACCGCTTATTGAATCCGTTTGCTAATAAGTTATTCACTTATTACGTGAAGTTTTCTTATTTTTGTTTTTGTTAACCGTTCTGCATTCTTTATTGTAGTTGACTACCGGTAAATTGGTGGGTTAAATTTTGCTTCGGTAAATAACCTACACAGGTCGTAACAGCTTTTTACTGGAACAAACGTCACAAGGCCGTTCGCCTACGTCCTGAAGGGACACGACGCATAGAAGAAAAAAGTGTCCGTTCGTTTTAAACACTCGTTACCTCGACCGGCCTTGGGGCGTTTGTTGCAGTAGAAAGTTGTTTCGACCTGTGTAGGTTATTTATCGAAGCATAATTTAACGCACCAATTTACCCGTATTCAGCTACCATTAATAATACAGAGCGGTTAACAAAAGCAAAAATAAAACTTCACGTAATAACTGAATAGCTTTTTGGCATAAGGATTCAATGTGTGTTTCCTACGCGTACATATCCGTTGAACAGAAGGAAGGAATTAAAAGGATTACCAAACTATCCGATAACCAAACATTAGAAAATTTAAAAGTATTAATTAATAATTCAATTGATATATAACTAGGATTTAATTGTGCCTCTTATCTGTGACACTTAATAGTTACTTCCGAGAAATATGAAATTAATTCCAGAAACATGAGCCTAATTTAAGTTCTGAATGAAACATTTCAGATTTGATAGTTGAATCCTTAGGCCAAGGAAGTTAGGATTGATTGACTAAAAATAACAGGCGAAAAATTAAATTTAGATTAAAAATCATCCTGCTCATCGGCAGCCAAATGTATGTTTGTAAAATCTGTTTGATGCTAACATAGTGAAAAATCATGAAGCAAAATTGCGTTGATCAAATTAACCCAGACTCAGTGATAAACACAGAAACCAAATATAATTAATCGATATTCATAAAAATAAAATATCGAAGATGACTGCTTCCAGCCAAAAGCATATTTGTTGATAAAGAATGGAATTAACACCAATAACAAACAAAAATGAAAATTTGGAGGATTTGATTAGACAAATATTTATCGCTTTTTTTTTCTTCCATAGTCAAAAGGCAATTACATTTGGCAACCATAAGAAACTATTACTACCAAGTGAACATATGCAGAAATCCTAAGTCACATAGTGATAAAACATCCTTTACTTCCATATCCCTGCTGGTTCATAGACATGTATCATTGTATTGATAGAAAGACAGTTTCATTAAGAAGCCTAGGAGAGGGCATTGGTTGAATTTGATTTATTTAGTTTCTAAGATTAATTGCAATGTGAGAATAAAGTTTTAAACAGAGTTGGCACTTAGAAAACTAATAATGTCTGTGTAGATGAAAATAGATTTATTTGATATTATACGTCATGTCAGATTTTACTTAATATCTCAGACTTGACTCTGTGCTAATTTAATGTCACAGAGTTTACACAATTCGGAATGATGCACTTAAACATTATCCTTGCAGGAATGACATTTCTTAAATTCAGAATTTTCTTTCTCTTGAGCAGGTTGCCACATAATTGATCCTTGTTATCCCATAGCTTGAGAAAGATAGATCTTCCATTAGCGCAAAATAATTTAAGTGTAATCGATCTGAATTTGAAATCAATACATTTCCAATTTCAATTATTTTACCCCAAGCAAGGCAATAAAGTCACTAAGATGCAGAGAAATAATGAGTGTGAAAGAATAAAAGCAAAAGAAAATATTATTAAGGAAAGAAAACAATAAAAGAACATAAATTAAGAAGAGCGAACATAAAGATAAAATTAACATTAAAATTTTTGAAGATCAAACTTGACTGGATAGCAGAAAGATTGGAATAGAAAGCGAGAAGTGCGAGTGAAGATACTGTTAGCATAGAACTTACGGTTATATATAGAAATTTCAACTATAACATGTTGAAGATTAGCCACTAATCTATAGTACTGCTTTTTAATTCATAAAGTTTAGGATATATATATATATATATATATATATATATATCTGTGTGTGTTTTATCTCGATACATACATAAAACAATTCATATATTGAGTTAAAATAATGTAAAATAAAATTCATCCTTGATAATGGCTAAAAGTATAGCCGAAACTACTCGGAAAAGATTCGGACAATTTTTATATACTTTGCGTCATGCAAAGTAAAAAATATACATGAACATGAGAAAATAAGCTCAACCACACAAAACTGTCAGTCGTTTTCAACAAAACCTACACATACATACACACACACACACACACACACACACACACACACACATATATATATATATATATATATATATATATATATATATATATATATATATATATATGTTTTATTAGATATTATATGTATATTTATTTTTCTTATAATCCTTTCTAGTTCTCTAATTATCTTCTTGATGTAAAGTTGAAATTCATCAAGGAATGTACCATATTTTTATTTACCCAAATACTTTCGATCTTCAAGGGATCAATCTTCCGTAGACAAAAAATGGGACTGTAATCGTTGTGATAATAATTTTGCAAACACGCGCGAGCGCGCCGTACTATAATTTTAACAAATTAACCGTTGTGGTTCCGATGTTTTGAAATAAGTTTTCTAATCAAAGGCTGATAACTGAAGATTGTAAAATTGCAACTTGGTAAATTTTAAAATGGTTTTAGATGTTAATCGACTTAAATATATTTTAGAACGTTGTTACCATACCCTGATAATAAATTTGGTTCGGTGTTAGGAAATTCATTTTGATATAGAGGGCCTCGAGATGTAATTCCCTCCCGAAAAAATTCTAAACTATTTATAAAATTCAAAAACACACAAAACTAAATATGAAAAAAAAACGATAATGCTTATAGGGGTGTGAACGTACAAACACACCTACATAACACACACACACAAACATAAATACTCAATTAGATGCACACATATGAACCGACAAACATGCACGTGCGGGCACGTATATGCATGCATATGTGTATGTAATATTCATGCATGTGTGCACAAACTCCGGCACGCACATGAATACCAATCTTTACAAAAACACATACAGACGCACAAAAATTCAACCATCACCTAAACTAAAATGATTAAAATAATATAAAAGTTGAGGAGCATAATAAACATAAACCAATGAAGAAAATAGAACAGAAAGAATTAAACATAAGTATCAAAAATTAAGTAACGGTAAAACACTAAGTGAAGTTAAATAATACAACCCAATGCAGTTAAGACAAACAAACATACAAAGAGAAACACACAATTAGACGCAAAATACTCTTAACACAAACACCGATTCACATATAGGAATTCACAGACATACACGTGCCGGTGTGTGTTTGTGTGTGTGTTTGTGTGTGTGTGTGTGTGTGTAGTGCATGCATGTGCATACAGAGACGTGCACTATTCATTGGTTTAACACCATCAACAATAAATTAACCGGTCTTTGACACGACTAAACACAAATATCAAACACTGAGTAAAGTTAAATAATACAAACTACTAAAATATATTAAAACATCAATATGGTGAAATAATACAACTCACTATATATATATATATATATATATATATATATATATATATATATATATATATATATATATATACAGTTACCACAAACACACACACAAACACACACACAAACACAAACACACATACACAAATACACAAACATACCCGTGCAGGTAAATGTCTGCGAACAAGCTTGTGTATGTGTATGCGTGCATTGGTGCACATACATAGGCATGCGCATAGACACACACCTTGTACCACAACAGGGGTCTTCCCTCTCTCCGAGAACCGGTATGAAGTCGGCTGTACCTGAGGATTTTTCTCTATCATCTGATAAATGATGTCCCAAAAAGACCAGTTTAACGAAGTTGCAATTGCATTAAAATTGTCTCTATCCCTCCAATATCGCACTTTCAGAGTATCTTAATAGAAAATAGTTTGTCCCCCACGTTATAACCACACCCTGTATAAAGAGAGAAAGAGATAGATAGAGAAAGAGGAGACAGTAATAATGGAAAACAAATCTTGTTTTTCGCATTTGGGAAAAATGTCAGCAAACCAAGTTCGAATACTCATCGATTTCATTATATTCCCTTTCGTACAAATACCCATGCCGAAGATATTAATTCAATTCTATTCAAACAAGTCATGTGTCAAGTAGTAAGGTACATTGGTCGTGCTTGACTACCAGGCAGGGCGACAGAGAGAGATGTTGGAAATAATATCCAACCGTATTTTGGCAGGATCACTTTAAGGTAACATTTTAAGACTTTCTGTATAATAATCATTAATTGTTAGTTTCTAATCTTTTCTTTGTCTTTCCCTACAGATCAGGACAGTTCAATTTTGTATCGAATTTTTAAAAATGAATTTGTATCAGATCTATATCAGGCACTGTATTCTGTATTAATTTACAAACTTTATCAACGGAAGCGGCAAGAAATATTTGCTGTATGGAAATGAAGATCAACGGTATTCTCGCTAGTTTCGATCGGGAATTATTCTTCTTGAAGGATTCTCACGATCTGGCCGACAATATTGATCTTCAGTAAAACGTAAATAAGGAATTTGCTTAGCGAATTGAATAATCTTTGAAAAATCTTTAAACATTGTAAAATGTTCCCTCAGCATATGACATCTTCTGAACTTGATCAACCACTTGTCTGACAAAGTTCATCTTTGATGATAAATCGTCGTTCTCAGATTGTATAGCATCTCTACCAGGGGGTTTCAGTCAAGTAAAATTTGAACAAACAGACTGACCAACTCATTAAAATAGTGTCTTTGAAACGGATTTTATTCACAGATTAATTAGTTTATTCGCTTTGATCATCGTTCTTAATTCGTGTTGATTCTTCTTAATCCATGGCTCCACGTGTGCCTTCAAAAAATCAATACATGTCAGAACAGTCATCTTAACAAAATCTGTAGTTCACTATAGGATATCGAAATATCGCATTCATTTTGTTCTTTGATCGAAATACGAGCGCATATTCCACCGATATCTACAGAGTCTTTATTTCATTTTTCAGGTCCGTCGAGGATAGTACAATCAAAATAATATATACTTACAATGTGGTGGCTTTTCAATGGGTTCATTTCTTGGACCAACATATATGAACATTTATGAACGTTTACATGGATAACCATGACAATAAGATATTTAATACCCGCTAAAATCCACCCATCTACCTAAGATATGTAGACGAAATTCTCATCTTAATTAAACCATAGATGAAATACATAAACTACAAAAAAATTCCAAAATACTCCGTTCTTAAGATCACATATGAACAATAAGAACAAAATTCCTTGATATATAAACACCAATAATAATACATTTACTAACGTGCCATATAAAGAAGTAAACACGTGCACTCTTAACTATAAAAGTGAATGTGTTAGCTGTTATAAAACAACGATTATACAAAATTTGATAAACCGTGCAAGAGTTAATCAAAATTGTTCTACACGGAATTAAAAAAAAATGCAATAAACTCTCATTAAATATGATTTTCCTAATTATCTTGTTCATGAACAAATTAGTCGAGTTATTAGAAATATTAACATAAACTAAAAAGAATATAAATTTCCCTCAAATATCTCTAAATATATCAACCGATAATATCGTAATGTAATACACTCTAATTTAAACATGATGAAAAAAATCTTAGAATGATCTTATGTTCTAATATATTCCTCAGTGAACCAAATAAATAAGATAATAATTATATACTGTACTAAATTTAATACAACCAACTTAAACACCTGCAATAACTTTTCTCCGTCAACTAATGTTTTGCAAAAGACCAACATCGGATATCGATTTAAATGACAAAAACGTAAATATAAATATGTTGGTTTCACGAAGACAATCAAAAGGACTTACTTTACACATGTCGGAATCCAGTTCTAGTGGACACAATTTAAAAGAACATGCCTGTCCACATTCAAGTTTTACAAAAATATTAATTGACAATGCAAGTATACTTCACGATGAAAATAAAAAAATTACTTTAAATTCTCGATGCGCCCCATATATATATATATATATATATATATATATATATAAACGAAGCCAACACTAAATTAATTATAAGTACAACAACAATGTTTTAAAATTTCTATAAAAGTAATGTTTTGGAATGCTTAAATTTTAAATAATAATTAAAAAACACTTTTGTTTAAAAAAAAGAGTCACAGTTTGAGTATTTTTAAAACGTTAATATAATATTTAAACTCAGTTACCTCTCCAAAATATTCATAACGTAAATTGATTATAACGGAGCGCGCTTCATGCACTGCTACAAAAAAAAATTCACAACTATTAATTACATCATTTTAGTCTTAGCAATTAACCTGTAACTCATCTTGGATGAGATTGAAAGTACATGAGAAAATAAAAGAACAGCACTAAGAAATTGATCCATGAATTTGAGGGAATTAAAAATATATATATATAATATGTTTACATTATTGAACAAAACGTGATTTAATGAAGATATGCTGCACTCTCTATCTATTTTTCCGTCTATATATCTATCTAGCTATCTGTATATATATATATATATATATATATATATATATATATATATATATATATATATATATATATATATATATCTTATATAGATATAGATATAACACATAGTGTAAACATCATGACGTAATGCATATTAGGTAAGATGCGTCTATATATTCTTTCTTCTAAAAATGACTTTGATTGCACTCTTAAGAAAATATCAATTTCATAACGTGCGCAATTTTTTACGAGATGTGTAAATTAGTGATAAAGAAAGAAAAGCGAATAAAAGGTCAATAATCTGAGAAGTTTATGAATACACCATATTAGAAATTCAACTACATTTTTATTAGATCAATATTCGTCAGATATATATGATAAAATATATGGTTTCCGGCTTACAACTGAATTATAAATTCGATAATCTTTTATTTATTTTATTTATTCATCAGAAAAGTGTGAAAATAATAATAAAGAAAAACGTTTAAAGCCGATGTTATTGCGAATTCTGTGAACAGCCGTCCAGATATTTTGTTTCAATGACATTTTCTAAGGGAAATTGAATAATAAACGTTGGGTTTTGTACAAAAAAAAAAGGGTGAAGCGAACGTTTTGAAAATGATAGCTAAACATTTAATCAATTTTTACTCTTACACACACACGCACGCACACACACACACACACATATATATATATATATATATATATATATATATAAATAGTTTGGTATATAAATATATAGCTTTTACATATACACATTATAGCCATTTAGACCTTTTTCCTAAGAATTATAATACTTCATATATATATATATATATATATATATATATATATATATATATATATATATATATATATATATATATATATATATAAAAACAGTGACACGCATAAGTATTGGATACATATTATTTTCTGGTACTTTTTTCAATACTTTTGCATCGGGTAATTTTGAACTTTGATAAAAGGAATGGATTCAACCATGAGTTAATTTTCCGTCCACATACCACTAAAACAACTTTACGAGATATTACTTACCAAATATCAGGCAAAATGGTGAACATAAACTAGAGTTATAACAGAAAATAACATGTATACAATATTTATGCGTTTCACTGTATATATATATATATATATATATATATATATATATATATATATATATATATATGTATAGATAGATAGATAGATAGATAGATAGATAGATAGATAGATAGATAGATAGATAGATAGTTTTTCGGAACTTGTTTGCCAAGATTAGAGCTGCTAAAGAAGAGTCTCTGTTAATATTTATTTTATTTCTCGTCTCGTTGACAACGGATACAGACGTGTCCGAAAATTCCGATTTTTCAACATCTTTCTCCACAGGCTTCCATTTGGAAATTCTTTCACCGGACTATTATATCTACATACGAGGATATACCTTACTTGGACAATCTGTCCTTACTATATATATATATATATATATATATATAGTATTTTTAGGCAGCATATTTAAGTAAATGCATGTTTCATTAAAGACGACAGACAAGGTACTGCGATTAAACTTAAGACTTAATTTTTGTTGTGTTCAAACAAGTGTTTTCTTTTCTAGACACAATTTGTAGAAACTGTCCAAATATTCTGTAATTACGAGCGCTTTCGGCTATATTTTTAGCCATGATCAAGGATGATTTTATTTTTTATTTTTAATTGTGTGTATGGGTTATGTGTATGTTTCTAGATTTATAAAAATGTTTTATTTTCCGATCACAGTTATCACATTGTTGGACACATAATAAAAAGCAAATAGTTCGACAAAAGCCAAATGCGATTCAACTAGAAACAAGTTGAATCTTCACTTTCAAATAATTCAAAACCTCAATATCCACAAACACTACTGATAAAAGCATACAACTGACAATGATGCAAACATCTTACTAAAATAAAGGTGTACAGGTTGAGTAGTTTTCGTCGCAAATTTTTGAAATCCGAAAAACTGCAAAATCTAAAGGTATTTCAATTTTTGACATGAACCGTCACAAATGGAAAAATTCAGAAAGCAACATGGCTATCCGGCGCATTATTATTTCATTACAGCATTACAAATAAAATATTGTTTATTTTTTTTTAGTTTTCATTATGTGATGGGTTCTTATCTATAACTACAGAATGAACTCTTCCTAATACTATGTATACTATGCCTCTCAAGAGAGAGGGACGAATCAAGCCGAGCTTCTCGACATGACGGTCGAACTCTCTGCCTTTGAGCTGTGAGGAACCTGGACGAGGCTCCGCCAAAGGGCAGAGTCTCGTTCGGGGAGGTTGACCAACCCAATCCCGTTTATACGGGTTCTACGGGCAGTTTTTGGCCGAGCCTACAGGCAGTTTTTGGCCGAGCCTACGGGCTCGGAAAACCCTACATTAAACTCGGCCTTGTGCTACATGCAACCCTCGTGAGGGGGTGGCTAGATACCGAATCAAGCCGAGCTTCTCGGCTTGACGGTCGAACTCTCTACTTCTGAGCAGAGAGGAACCCGGACGAGGCTCCGCCGAAAGGCAGAACCTCGTTCGGAGAGGTTAACCAACCCGATTCTGTTTTTACAGTTTCTACGGGCATTTTTTGGCCCAGCCTACGGGCTCGGAAAACCCACATTAAACTCGGCTTTGTGCCACATCTTTCCCTCGTGGGGGGGGGCAGTACATATCGAATCAAGTCGAGCCGATAGTAGTTCACTCCAAACCAGACTGACAGTCATACTAACACCTTCCACATATTGTATTATTATTTCGTGTAATATACCTTCGTTATTTCTACTCTTGTGTTCGTGTTGTTCTTTCTTGGTCCTAACCTGGACCATAACACATTACAATTAACTGTAATGAGAATCCATGATTTGCTTTTATACAAATCCTGTACTTGGATGTATTGTAACATTTTAATCAAAACACGCCATCGTTGTTAGAGACTGTTAGCTTACCGAATTTTCATTTTCACCCTCACAGTAACGTCATCAGTGATGCATCCTCACCCTCCAGTTTCTCAAACCTCATGTAGTTTTTAGTGTTTCATTTACATATTTTTGTAAGTAGATACCATGTTTCTTTTTACAGAAAGTACAAAACATTATTTTTGCGAAATCTTCATTTTATCACTTATAAATAGGTTTGAGTATTACATGACTAACGTCATTACTTGTATCTGTATGTACACAAAATGTATTAAATTTTATATAAAACTACTTTCAGGGTTTATGTTATTTATATAAAATAGCTTCAATGTTTATGTATAAACGGTGCTATAAAATGTAAATAGATATTTTGTTTATTTTTCGGTTCCATTCCTAAGCTACACATGTTATAGATGCAACATACAAATTAAATAGCATATTTTTTCAAAATCTGAAAACCGAAATATTTCTGTTCCCAGAAATTTCGGATTCTCAAACTGTATAATTATTTTATGTAGTTGGACAATATATATATATATATATATATAAAGAAGACATTTTTATACATTCTTTTTTTTATAAGTAAAGCTATTTAAGTAAATGTTCTGTTTAACATAAACAGTATTAAACAACATTTAGCGGCTTGAATGTTCAAGAAATTTTCATAGAAAATATTCGTCCTCAGACAGGAATCGAACCTGTACCCTATACGGAATAAGTCACATAAGCTGTCGTGCATCTAACGATTGTGCCACAGCGGATCGTTGCGCTAGTGCGGCCGATTTTACTGCTTTTAAACTACAATCTTCTATGATTCTCTCGCGTAAATTCATATTTTCTTATGGTGTATCCAAATGTAAACAAATGACGTCTGACATTATGAAGACGTCTTTGTCCATTTCATATATATATATATATATATATGTGTGTGTGTGTGTGTGTGTGTGTATTGGCCAACTATATAAAATAATTTTATATATATATATATATATATATATATATATATATATATATATATATATATATATATATATATATATATATATACTGAATATAGATTTATAAGAACACTGGTTGAATTACACGCGAGGCTGAAGTTCAATGCTCAACCAATTTCTTTTTTCTCTTTTACTTCTCTTACTGTTTAAATTGCCAAGGTTCATCTCATTAGCATTTATATCGTCACTTCTCTACTCATTATGCTAACTTTTACTTAGAAGCGTTCAAGTTAAATTCTTATTGTTTTTTTTTTGTTTTTTTTGTTTTTTTCTGAAATCACTGAAAACGTTTGTTGTTAATATTTCATATAAATTCTTTTGAAGCATTTATTATTTGCATTATGTTTCTCAGAATATTTTGACCGTTCTAGTCTCCTACCTGCTTCAGGTAGCTGTTCCATTTGTTAAACCTTCGGAAATATAGAAAGAATCTATTTCTTCAACATTGGAAATGTATATGACAACCAACTGCTGTGTTTCTCCAAGCGAGATTCAGATTTCTTAATCGCCAGTTCTTCCTTATTATGCCAAACTGCTTCTCGACTGGATCGTTGTTTTGATCTCAGGAACTGAACACATTAATACAAGAGAACCAGATAATTTTAACACTTGTTATTCTATAGATCGGTGATTCACTGATTAACAAGTCCCATCGCTCCCCTTGAGATTCCAAGTTATCTCCCCAAATTATAATTTTATCATTGGAATTTTGTTTCTATTGGACATTCTACTTTTATATTTAAAATGAATCTCCGTGAACCAAGCGGCTCTCTATTCAATATTACTCTGTGTGATTACGTACATCGGATAGCACAGCAGTTAAAATGCGGTGATATAAACAATAAATTATAATGAGTTATCTGATTTGAATATATCAATATACAATAATAGGTTATCAAAAGTATGAACTTCACCAAGACCTTCAATTTCCGCCTTATAAGGATAGTGTTGCACTCACATATTTATATAGCAAGACTCAGACGGATGGCGCATGTGCAATAGGTAAAAATTTAAGGGTAGCTTTGTCAGAGTCACTGTGATAAACCTGGAACGTATATACGTTTTAATACCTTTTGGTCACGGACTCATTCTTGTAGTCAAGTATTTGTCATTTGCTTGCTGGTATATTTAATACTATGTTTTGATGAATAGAAAATCCCAGAGTCACTCAGTGTAAATGGATACTGAATATATTTGTTGTAAGTACGTATAAGGATGAAGTAAGAAGAGCATATTTTGAGGATATGTAGGATAAAAAACGGATGACACTAGTCATGAAGAGGGTAAGATCCTAGTGATCAAAGAAAAATTTGTCTGAATGGATCTTCCCCCTGACCAATGAAATATGAAAAAAGATGAAGCTGATTCAACCTTGTATAAGTGTCATGGCGAGTGGTAGCTGTGGATCGAAAAAACGCAATTAAATTCAGTTCCAACCTTGATATGGCAGATCTGTCGCTTGTAAAAATGGCAAGATGAACCTACCATTTGTAAAGTATCTTTAGCGATGGATAAATTGTTTAAATTACGAAAAGAATAATAAACATTTAAACTGTTATATTTACCAAAATTGCACAAAAATTTCTTGAAATACTAAAAAGTACACTTATTCAATAAAATCACCATTGGCTTCAACCACGGCCTCTATACAATTTCAGAATCTTTTGCAACTCTTCTAGGGGGTCTCCTTGTTTAAGTTGTAGGATGCTGTCATAATCCTTGCCTTCAGTTCATACTTGCTGTTACAAGGAGTTTTATTGGTATCCCGATTAACTGCAAGCCACACATAATAATCATGTGTTTTGCAGTCTGGGGTGTTAGGCGGCCAGATGTAAGGGGTGATGTGGTTTAAGAAATTGTCTCAGATCCATGATCTGTGTTCTACTGCTTGTGTGGCATGATGCAGAGTCTTCTTGCGAGACATAGAGTTTCTGGCAGCCAGTCTTTTGACTCAGGGCATCATACGTCCTCAATGCACTTGCACTTGATGTAGTCCTCCGTTACTATGCAGTCGACAAAATCAAAAACAAATAGAGCGTATGCGCTAAATTAAAAATATAATATGATGACGATTTACTCATCGCACCCTGTATTTTAATGGAGTATTAGTCACAATAGACGTTCGAAGCGAGGAAATTCATTGGCAATAAAATAGTTAATAAGCAGTAAATTTAGCGTTTGTCCTGTGAAGGTGAAACGTTACGGGCTTCGGAGGTGCTGAATGATACAGAGCAGCACCCACTTTATTGAACCCTGGAAGTTAGGTAATCGAATGTATGAATTCTGGACAGACCGACAGATGATACAAAACCGGGATAGTCAGCGACTAACAAGGATTGCAAAGCTGATGTTACCAAATCATAACTCTATAAATTGTTGCTCTTGTAGATTAACGACTATAACTTTACGGACAACCCCGCATCGTTTATTGTGTTCTAAAAATATCGCTATTGGTTGTGGAAGACTGACACCGTGTTATTTAGTTTAACGATTCAAGTTGCCAACATTTTCAGTTTAAGTGTGAAGCAGACGACATAAGACCATCGATTGAGCCTTTTCAGTTGGTGATACCGCGATAATTAAGTGGAGTCTTTCCTGTTGAATTTCGAAACTTGAATTTGTCTCCGAATGTTTGAAATACGTAGATCCGTTGGACCCGTTTAGACGTGTCACGTCTGTTTTTACGTAAATGCTCATCAAATAAGGGGTTGAAAAGACACTCAATGAAGAGGCTTAAATAATTTATTTATGGAAGTAACAACTGTAGCTTATGAGGATATGTAGGATAGATAAAAGTTGGCTCGAAACTTGCAGAAGTAAAGGAAGAAACTGTACAATATTAGGGAGATTTGTCTAACTTTCTGAAGTTTATTCCACATGATTGACAATAGACAAGTTAATTCTGATCATTCATCCGTAGAAATCGCCAGAGATGCGAAAAGGTTTTCGCAATTACAAGTGAATATCGATCTGATTTTCGGCAAACTCAGTAAATACTGAAACATGATTACTGATTAGAAATATACCGATATATGCAAAAGAGTTCATGTCACAAATGGATTGGTATATAGATATGAACATAAATGCCGAATTAAATGTTGAAATAGAAACAAAACGGGAAATCTTGATATATATATATATATATATATATATATATATATATATATAGAGAGAGAGAGAGAGAGAGAGAGAGAGAAATCTATAGCCAAAGGCCTAGGTACATAGAGTGAGAATGTTCTAACTGAGAGAGATTATATCTGGTAAAGATAGAGGGTCAATGAATGAGATAGATAGATAGATAGATAGATAGATAGATAGATAGATAGATATCGAACAGAAGATATATAGATAATGAAGATAGATATATAAATAATGTACAGAATGAGATAGATAGATAGATAGATAGAAAGATAGATAGATAGATAGATAGATAGATAGATAGATAGATAGATAATTTAATACCGATCTACACTTTATCTCTATTTGGCTATCAGAAAAGCAATCTAGATAGAGTTAAATTGTGAAAGAAAGAAAAAGAGGGAAGGATACGCGATTTTATTTTATGCCAAAGTTTGTCCAACAGATTAGAACATGACAGAAAACGAGTAATGATTGTTTTACAACGACGTTCTTCTCTCCTTTTTTTTTTTTTTTTTCGATCCATCTGGAGTCAGGGGTGCTCCAGCCTAAAGACTTGCGTCGTCTTCGATTGTATCGAACGGTTTCCGCTCACCTTGTCTTATCTGATTATGACTGATTCTGTTTTTTCTTTGTTTTATTTTGGCCACGGCCGACTGCAATTATTTTTTTTTTCATTTACTGTTTCTTCTGTGGGAAATCAGTTGTAATCTCGTTTGGCGAGTAATTAGGTCTAGACACTGAATTAACTTTGAGCCAGGTCGGGTCGCAAAAGAAAACTTGGTCGGTTATGAGAAATGATGGAAGAGGAAAGAAAAAGAAAATAAAGAGGAAGACAGTAGGAAAGTCGGAAGAGAGATGGAAGGTTCTTCAGGAAAGGAAATATGGACAGACAGAAGGAAAGGAAAGAAAACAGAAGAAGAATAAAGATGGAAAGACAGACGTATAAACGAGGAAAGAAGGGATGAACATCGGAGGAAATTAATGAAAAAGAAAGAAAAGATAAGAGGGATTCTAGAAAAGAGAAGTGGAGAGAAATGAGGAAAGTAAAAACACAAAAAACGAAAAACGAAAAGAAAGAGAATATATAAATAAAGAGGATGGAATAGAAAAAGATATTGGTTAAAAGGAAGTTCGGGTGTAGTATAAAAAGACGGAAGTGCAAACAAAAAGAAAGAATAGATCTTAAGAGGGAGAAAAAATGAAGGAAAATAGGAGACAAAACATAGCATTAAAGAAAGAAACAAAAACACAAAAAAAGAAAGAAAAAGAAGTAGATAGGAGAAAAGAAAAAGGAAGGAAGTGGAGAGGACAGAAAAAGAAAAAAGAAATGAAAAGAAAAAAATGGATAGGACAAAAGAAAGAAAGAAAGAAAGAAAGAAAGAAAGAAAGAAGTGAACAAAGGTAAAATAGGAATTAAAAAAGAAAGACAAAAGAAAGAAAAATGAAAATGGTGGCGACGAAAAAATAAAGAAATCCACAAAGAAATAAGTGGAGATGACAAAAGAATGAAAGAAAGAAAGAAAAAAAAGATAAAAAGGAGAAAGAAAGAAAAATATCGGAGAAGATAGAAAAGGAAGAGTAAAAAGGGAAAATGAAAAAAAGAGTAAAGAAAATCGAAAGAAAAGAAACAAAGACGAAAAACGTATAAACAGGAGAAAAAAAAGGGTCATGGTAAGTAAAAATGGAAGGAGAAGATGAGAATGAAAAGAAGATGAAAGAAAGAAAGAAAGAAAGAAATGAACAAGGTAAGAAAGGAACTAAAAAAGAAAGAAAAGAGTGGATAAATGAAAGAAAGGAAGATAAAAAAAAGAAAAAAAAGAAAATCGTGGCGACGAAAAAATAAGAAAATCCACAAAGAAATAAGTGCAGATGACAAAAGAAAGAAAGAAAAAAGAAAGAAAGAAAACAGAAAGAAAGAAAGAATGAAAAAAGAAAGAACGAATGAAAAAAGAAAGAAAGAAAAAGAAAGAAAGAATGAAAAAAGAAAGAAAGAAAAAGAAAGAAAGAAAGAATGAAAAAGAAAGAAAGAAAAAGAACGAATGAAAGAAAGAATAAGAAAGAAAGAATGAAAAAAGAAATAATGAAAAAAGAAAGAAAGAAAGAATGAAAAAAGAAAGAAAGAAAGAATGAAAATGAAACAAGATACGGAAGAGGAGAAAAAGAATCAAAAAGTAAAAGAAAATAAAGAGAACAAAATATAGAATCAAGAGAAAACGTAACATCGGAAAAGAAAACGAGATGAAGAAAAATGAAGAAATGGTTTTAAATGGTTGAAAGCAAAAAAATTTTTTAAGTCAACAAAAATGTAATTAGAAATTGATAGGCGAAAAGAGAGCCTCGTGTAAATGAAGATCAATCCTTACCTCTTCGTTCAAAGTTAAATTCACATCATGTACTATTTTATCTTAATATTCCGGCAGCTGACCTTTTTCTCTCGTTTTCACGTAAACGTCATATAAATATATGTAAGGAATATTTCTGCCTTTTTTTTTTTTTGGTGGGGGGAGAAATATACTGTCTTCTTTTAATTTGTTACTTTCGTAAACTGAAAAAGAAATTAATGTTTCTTTGACAATTATCAGACATTATTATTGTTGACGATTACGTTTAGGTGTCTATTATAAGGAAGTTTTTTTTTTTTTTATAATTGGGGATTCGAATGTTTCTCCATTTGCAACAGCGGGTGTATTGTAATGAAAGGGGAGGCTGTAAGATCATTTAAAAGATAAACATGATTGAAATTATGAATCCGGTGGAGTAATGAATAGCGGCGCGGATTGATGGAATCGGAGAGCTTAGTTCGAATTCCAGTCGAATCCATTACATTCACTAATACACTTGGGAAAGGTATGAATCCTCTTCTTCTCCCCCTCTAGCTATGAGTAAATACCAGAATAGACCGGGTTCTATAGCGTTGGATGGCAACTGGTCTACCGCAGAAAGAAATGGCAATCTACCGCGGGAAAAATCTGCCTCGTCAGTCATGTATCACGCATGACTGCTTGGGGTTGAAATAAAAAATTGCCTCAAAAAATAAATGTCACTATTTAGTTACCTAAGAGGACTTTTTAAATTTTATTTTTAAGAGTATTTAATTTACTAAAATGTACAAAAATAATAATACGAGTATAAAATTTCAAAGGTGTATAAAAAATAACCTTCAAATCTACATACAACCATTAGCCCTTACATGGAGAATTTCTGCCATATATGGTCTGGAGCCCCTTCTCGAGGTCTTTGATAAAATCTAGAGACGGATATGCAATGTAATTGGCCCTGGTCTGGCATCTCATCTGCAGCCGCTCTCTCACAGATATGCCGTTGCCCCCCCCCTCGGTGGTTTTTACAAATACTTTCACGGTAACTGCTCCGATGAGCTGCTTTTGCTGGTTTCCAGATTTCATGAATTTAAGAGCTTAATTAGGCTGGCATCTTGCTCGTCGAAACTGTTAAATGGAGCCTTCTACTCCAATAGCTGGATGTCTCGGAACTCCCTCCCCATTTCTTGTTTCCCTGATAGCTATAATCTCCAACTATTCAAATGTAATGTCAATCGACGTCTCCAGATGCCCTGATCTATCCCCTATCCTTCTCTTCATCCTTTCCTCTATCACTCCTATTTGATCTCGGTCCAACACTCTGTAACCCCTTTAGTACTTTTGGCTTCCCGCCTTGCTTGGGTTTGAATGCTTAAAAAAATCTGATAATGCAGAATTAAATTTAGTCGGTCTGCCAACAGCTGTTAGAGCAACTGCAATTCATTTGTATGTTTTCCGCGGGCAAAAGGAAAGTAGATTCATGCATCGCCTCGACATTTTTCGGGGATATTGCCGCGAATTGTAATACCTTGCGGGTTTCAACTTTCCAGATAAAACTTCAATCTTCTCCATCGTTCCAATCGCTATAGCTCATATGAACCCCCACTTTTTGCGGCTACACCAGCGTGACAGTTCCGATCACGATATAAGCCTATTCTTGGCAGCACATAATAAAGGCAAACATGTCTTCGAAAGAGCTAAGTCTTTGTTTATTTATAGGATGAGGCCCCATATTGCATCTTACACTTTTGGCTGTCGCGATTACTGGCGGCTCTGTAACAATGTATTAAATAAGAATTTTCTATTCTCCTTCATTTCAGTCAATTTGAGGTGTTAACATGCACTGATAAAGTAGAATGTTCCACCCATAAATTCTACTTAAACTTCCATCTGACTTTCATCAGCATGGCTGATACTGAACTCCATGAGTGTAACTCGCCTTGCCTTCTTGGGCTAACATTCTCGACTAACATGAAGTGGAAAGACTATATTGAATCAATTGCTTGGTTTGTTACCAAAAAAGTGGGTTCAACATATCGTGCTAGATAATTGTTCTCTCCTGAATCATTTTTATGTATCTATAAGCCTGTCATTTGTGCATGCCTCGGATATTGCTGCTATATATGGTCCGGTGCTCCTGCTTTATATATAGTGATTCCTGATAAAATCCAATGACGAATCAGCAATATTATTGGTCCTGACCTGGCCTCTCTGTTTCAGTCACTTTCCTACCGCCATAAATTTGCTTCCTGGTAGCTTTCCCATAAATATTTCATGTTAATTGAATTTATATTCATAAATTGAATTTATATTAATAAAGTCCAGTTGCCATAACGAAAAGCACATCTGAATGAGCTTTTCGTTATGGCAACTGGACTTTATTAATATAAGCGCAGCACTAGATTATCAACAAGTTCTCATCAGTTTACAGTTGAATTGGCTACATGTAACTGTAATTACTATGCTAACAGTTTCTTTTCTCACGTATATGCCTATAAGATGAGGTATTATGTACCATATTTACATTGTTCAGACTATCATCCTCATCATCATTTGTTCGGATGAGCTCTTCGCTATGAATTTATGAATTTAAGCGCAGTACTAGATTGGCAAGAAGGTCTCATCAATTTACAGTTGAATTGGTTACATGTAACCGTAAGTTCTATGCTAACAGTTCCTTTTCTTGCACTTCTTGGTTATGAAACTCCCTTGCAGTGTTTTGCTTTCCAGACAAGTTTGATCTTCAAAAATTTAAAGGCAATGCCAGTCGTTATCTACAGAACTCTCTTTCTGATTGCTCATGTATTGTTCTCGCTATTCAATAATGATTTTGTTTTCTATTTCTCTCACACCCAGTAACCCATTTTGTCTTAGTGGTTTTATTGCCTTACATTAGATAAATGCGATAAAATAAAATTCCTCCTTGTGCCTTTAGAAAGCTATGAATCAATCCAACTATTGGCTAAATATCAACGTAGACTCGGGTCTCTAGCTTTGATTGGCAATCAAGAAATGTCTGAACTCCAAACCGTGCAGAAGGCAACATAAATCCACTCATGTTTTTCAAGAATCCATGGCAGTTTATAGGTGATGAAGAACAAAAAAGCAGTGGCGAGCCTTGATAGTCCACGTCCCAAATGAACAGAGCATTAAAACAAGTATTTACCTTCAGAGTAATATTCGACTCTTGTCCCCTCAGGGGTGTCTGCTGATCCAGGGATTTTCAAAGTGAAGATTGTATTTAGCGGTTGTTCTCGTCCATTTGTCTATATTAAGGAATCTCTCTTTCTAGTTCGCTTTTTAGTAAAGAATTGGTATTGCTAGCGCAGATTCCCTTCAAGTAGTATTGAGATCACAATGACCATGAAACGAATTTCCTGAACCAGCATTTTAGGGAGAGGGCCACCAATAACTATGCAGTCCTAAAATGGAACAAGGCGTGATGTCCTTAGACATAGCGGTAGGAGAACAGTCCATCACCGTAGTATAAATAAAGTGTTCATTTCGAAAAATGGGTACGAAATTTCCAGAATGTTATCCAGATCGACATCATCAGAAGAAGGCCTGAAGGGTCAACCGGCATATCGATATAATATTGAGGTCATTTATTCGAAGCTAAATAATGTAAATAGTTTTCTTTTTCGTTTAATATTAGTTTAGTGAAAAAATAATGACGTAATAATGTCGTTTTTTGACCTATTTTTAACGTAAAAAAACGACATTATTACGTCATTATTTTTGCACCAACCTAATATTATTCCCTTTCAGAACGTAGGCAACTATATCTCTCCAAAGTTTCCTTTTCTTTATGATCTGTCAACCGCCATTCATTCTTGGGAAATGAAAAGAAATCGGTTTTTGGCCCTTTATCCACGATTTGGAATTCAATGTTTTTCTTTTGTCAGGTTCATTGGTAATCAAGGCTCGAATGCTGAGTTTACCCTGCATTTAAAACATAGCTGAATATAGAAGATTTAGATCCATACCTTTGCTAAATATAATAACAAAGTTAATTTACTGTATTCTAATGCAGCATTGTCCGACTTTATAATATATTAAACGAACATGGAGTTATACATTAACGTTTTTTTACTGGACATGACATTTCTATCTTTCTCCGATCATGTTCTACAAATATATTTCGACTTTTCCTACTGTTAGTTCCCCCAATACACTGCGCAAAAGTTACTCAAAGTCAAGGGTTAGTGAATGAGATTTTTGTAAGTAGGGAGAAGGACGTAAGAATTATATTATGAGAACGTGTAGGATAGATATTAGTTTACACTGGACTTGAAAAGACCAAGATTGTAGTTATCAGGAAAGCATCGTCTCCTGAGTTTGTTGCACAACGTAAAACTGGAACTTGCTCCTTCTCAAAGCAACACGAATTAAATGGGAATGGTTTACCACCATGAACATGGCATCATGACAGGCCCTAGTCGTGAAAGTCTGAGTTGGTTGAACTAACAAATCTAACTCGTCGGAACGTTTGCCATAGTAATAAGTGATATATTAGTGAGAGGTCAGCAACCTTTTGTCGGTGGGATAAAGTGTTGCAAGGTGGAGAATACTTCATCACCTACGTGGCCTTATAAGCGCTTTTGAACTCTCCCGAAACTGGACAATGAGGATTACGTAGAACTAGCCCAGATATGCCAGCAATAATCCATTCTTGGTCTGATATCACTCTTGTAAATATAGAACATAGCAGTAGGGTTCTCGTATTTCCTAATGCGATACAATGAACCGACCAGTCATTCAGCATCTTTTGCGATGGCACTGAATATAGGTCTTGCATTTGAAGTAGGAAGTGTTCGAAGGAAGGAGCTTCTCTGTGTATATGTCGACTCACCAGCATTGGTTTAAAGTCTGCTCGCTGGTAATGAAATGTTATTAGTTTTATTTTGCATGTATTGAATAATACCAGCCAGTCGTTTCCACATCCTCACCTTGTCATCAAGATATTTGGGGTTGTACCCGCACACTGTGGTATCACCTGTATTTTGGATGATTGCGGACTGGGAGGTGAGATTTATCACTTTTACGAAGCTGACAGGAGGAAGGCGTTCAAGCTTCATAAAAATAACCATTTGACCAGTTAACAACAGACCACTACTTATCAGCGTTACGAAATAGGAAGCCTATCTTTGCTTTCTGTATTTTTTCAGAATATATTATCAGCCGCCGATATCGATAACGAAGCATATGAAGATCTATCCAGAATTATTTCTTCAACTTTTTCTGCTTTTCGTGATTTTTCGACAACAGGATAACTTCTAGATCCCTCAAATTTTTCAGCCTCCAGCCCCAGCGATTCCCAATGAAGCAGGAACTTAAATTCAATCAGCGGCTCGTTCAAATGGTAACGCTACATGTAAAAAAAATGCCATGACGTTGCAAGTACAATAGTTATCTTGTTTTTGCAAAAGCAAACTTAGTTCAAAATAAATATTATATAAAAGTGAAAAGAAGAAGGTCCATGTGACAATGTTTTTTTTTTTTTTGTTTTTTTAATCGCCAGAATTATTCAAATTCGAAATAAGAATGTTTCAAAAGAACCAAAAAAGGAGAAAAAAATTCTTAATCACACTTCATGGCTTCAAACCAGATTCTTGCACAGTAATATTTGCCCCGGCTGACCCCGGCTGAACGGGGTCGGATGTTAAACTCGTAAAGAAAATTAAGTAAACGTCTTGCAAAGGTGAAGCTGAAACAATTATAAAGTTAAAAAGAAGAAAAAAAAATGTTTTCTAATAGACGAGAGCTGTTAAACAATAATACCTTTATAATAGCGGTGTTAATATGATGCGTTGGTCTGCCCTGATGATCAGTTTGGATGGCAAGCCGATTGGGAGATTGCCGAGTCGATTAGTTATAATTTTGTATTATATTTTTTAAGCTCGTTTGCGAGTTATTTCGCTTGGCTTGTTTGTTATTTGTGGACTGGGATGGTGTGAGAACGATTGCTGAGGGTGGTTGCTACACTGAGTGTAGGCTTATGTCAAGGTGAGGGCGGTTATTCACGTTCCGTGTAAATTGTCTACAATTGAGCAGAAAAATAAAATGCAAAAGAAGGAAATAAAAACAGAAAAAAAAGAAATTGAAAAAGAAAGAAAATAGAAAGAAAAAACAAAATATAAAAAAAAAATGTTATAGAGAACGAGAGATATGTCCGGGATGGTGAGAAGGGGGATTATGTAGGTTGGAAAGTTATGTGGGGGTGTCGTGTCTTGCTGTTGGGGCAGAGAAAAGAATAGCTGGTCTTGGGTTTGGGTGGTCGCTTTAAATGTACTGGCTTCTGGAAGCGGCAAATCCCGAACTGTACTCAGATCAATTTATCGATTTAGTATTTGCCTGTCAGGCGACCATTCGGATGATTTCCATTTTAAAAGCACTAATTACAAACTAACTAGAAACAGTCTGGTATGTGAGCATACGCACATACATACAAACGTATAAAAACTTGTGGGCTTAGTAGGTTGAGCCCTGTGGTTCTAGCGTAGTAGAAGCTGTTGAAATATATGAGGCTTCACGAATCTGCTTTGTTAAAGACACATACCATAATATGTCAGGTTTAGTAATTACACATGTTTATTTTCAAATTGCCGCAACGGTACGAGGTTTTTATTTCATGTTTTTACAGAGAATCCATAGAATTCTCTTGGAGAAATTTGATTAAAATCTTCGACGTTGAAACAAAATGATTATTAAGATTATGCTAGCGTGCACACAAATACTAATTAAACACAATAAAGATTGGCACAAGGAAAAAAGAATGAGAATTTAGTAAGATTATGCAGCACCAATAATTAAATTGGGAATGGCTTAACTACTATAGTAGTCAGCAATGTTTCTTTTACTTTGATCCCTTAATATCCAATGGCGTTAATATTAAGAATGTAACTACCTTGGTCAGAAAGCATGTCATAGTAGTCTGACACAAGGTCAGATTGAAGTGAGATATCGAAAAAAAAGAATATTGTTTGATTAACAGATGTTCTTTTACGGTTTATTAATTTTTTGTAGGTTATTTCTAGCCAGAAAATATTTTTAGATCATAAGAATATTTTTTGAGGTAAAAAATGATTTGCTGATACGTCCCATTAATTAACCCATAGCTTGAGGGATAAAAGGTAGATTCGTACTTTATCCAAGTGAATCTAATCAAACCGACTGGAATTGGAACTCGGTTCTCCGGTATCCAACTCAGAACCGTTATCCATTACATCACCCTCACATCCAAAGTTACAATACCTGGTATTCCCACGTCGTCACCCAACTAGGTACTGACCAGGTTTGCTGTTGCTTAACTTCTTTGATCTGATTGTACGTAAACCGATGTTTCAACGCGATACGGTTGTAAACCTTAAAAGATGTTTGTGATGCACGTTTCATACAAGTCAAGCCTGCAATCGGAATTGTAGTTTTTGCTTGAAATTAAACGTCACTCATTAATCCCAGTTAAAAGTATTCAACAATCCTTAAGGCTGGTCCGATGAAAAAAAAAAACTGGTTAACACAACAATCGGTAAAAACGAACCATAGAGAATGATAGCAGGAAAAATAAGTGAAGCAAGTTTTGATTATTTCTGAATACTCTAAATTTACTTTGGTTCTAACGCTTGTATATATTTACCTTTCGACATATCAAATATGTCCTTATTTCTGGAGTTTCTGGTTAATCTAACTTGGACTGATTTACGTAAATTACCCTGAATTTTATGAGGTTGCTTTGATTGTTTACTAAGGTATTTATTGTTCTATAGATCCATTGTGTATGGTTTGCACGAACCACTATTTAGGTCTAAGGTTACATCGAGGATGTTGATCACTTTGGTGGTGGTGCTAATATTTAATTCGCGAACTTTAAAAAAGTCCAGTTCCTTTCTTAGACGGTCTGTCTATCTATATATTTGATAAGTCTAAAGGTAAATAAATACAAGCTTTAGAACTAAGTCGTCATAATGAAAGTTTAGAGTATTTAGAAATACATAATGGTAGAAATACTCAGAAACACTGTAAACAGCAACATTATATGGCTTAATCCATATTTTAAACTTAATATCACATTTAATATTGGAATATATTTTTTTTAAATTTAATCCATAAACACTTGAACCATTCACCAACACTAAAATGATTTTTACTAAAAATAATGTTAAGATCGGATATAGTTGTGTTAATAACATAGATAGCTTCATCTCCCAACATAAAGACTTTATATTAAACAAACGTATTTCCAACAAAGACAATGTATTTTTTTTTTCTAAAAATAAATGAATTTGCCGTAAAAATACGAGCTGTCCTTTAAATAGTCAATGTATGACCGATAATATTATATACTGAACGAACATACATTCCGGTAAAGATGTTAAATTTTATTTTGGTTCCACGGAAAATGCTTGGTAATTTCGTTTTTACCATCATAGAATGACCTTAAAAGAATTAAAATACAAAAACAGCACTGCTCTCTCCAAATATTTCTGGCAATTAACTAATGATAGCATCTAACCATCAATCAAAAGATAAATTGTATCTACAGCTAAGGCTTATAACTGTAAAGGAAATAAATGCAATTTATGTCTTGGTGAAAAGCTGGTTATCTTAAAAGACTTAAATAACCCTAACTTATTACACAAGAGAAATGAATTGATGATTACATGTCGACATAAAAATGAATATCTGCTTAATTACGATAATTTAGATTTATTATTTTTTTTTCAATATTTTAAATATATTTCTAATTTTTAAATTTTAATTTTTAATTTTTTTAATTTAATATTTTAAATATTAATTTCTTTACTTTAGTTTTATATTTTATTTTTTATTTTTATTTTTAATGCTAATTACTATTAAATACATATTTATGTTTTTTTGTTTAAATAAGAACAAGTAATGCTGTTTTAATTATATAATTTAAAACATTAAAATATGACTATTCATCTATCAAATATTATATCTAAATTTTCTTTTTTACATAAATATATAAATTCCGCTTGTTTTATTTCCAAATCTACTTTGTACATTTTAAAATAAAAAAAATGTAATCCTTTAATAATATATAACTACACCAACGTTGTGATAAACAGATATATTATAATATATTATAATTGAAATGGTGTAGCAGTCAGTTCATACTCAGTACCGGAAGAGAAGCCGTGGAACAATACGAAAAATGTATCTATCGAAAATAAATTTTCCGTCTTTTCCACCATTTTCAATGTTTTTTGACTTAACTGACAAAACAAATATCACATTTCATCATGTCAAATCTGACAAGACAAAAAAATGAAGATGGTACAGTAACAGACGTTTTTAAAGATGCTGTACAAATTTCCCCAATGATAAGTACAGTACCTAGTAACGAAGTCACCAAAAACCTTCAATGAATGAATAATTTTCCTTGATGAAATAGGCTATAATAATGGCAGGCTCAAGCGTTGACCTCTCATCTAAATGTTGAACATATACAATCCATCCTGAAAATGAATTACAGATTAACACACATTTGAGATAAAGATCAGCCAGCTGAGCAAGAGAGAGTGGTTACTCAACAACAGACGGTCAACAAAGAAAATCATTACTGATCAATAATCATGCACAACAGAAACATTTGTATAGTTCGCGATGATTGGTTGACTAAAAACGACTATATTGAATTCACTACTAGAGCAAGGGATCATTGAGAAACTATATGAAAGTTATTAAGAGAATATACGACATCAAAATTGTAATAATTCGACTACACAAAACCAGAGATAAAAATTCGAAAAACAACGTAACAAGGGGATGTAGCTTTACGTATTTTTTAATTATTTAAGTATTCCGCCAATTGGATGCATGGGATACAGGGGGGAAATAGAAATTGAAGACTTTAGGGAGGAGGACGGACAATAAAAGAACAAGGAAAAAAGATGGCGATTGATATTTCATTTACTTATTTGAAGATTTTAGTTAACAGTGAAGCAAGAAATTGGAAGGGAGTTCCACAGGCGAGAAGTGCAAGAAAATATACTATTTGAATACAAATGACGGTAGAATCTATCTAGTTTAAGAGATAAATGGTGAGACCTAGTTGCCAATCTAGTATTACCCTGAAATTCAGACAGTTGAGGAACTATGGAACACCAGCAGAAAATTTGCCATTATAATAGTTATATGAACGACAGAGTCAGTGAGAAAGTCACTGAATTCGAAATGTCTGATCAGGATCGATTACATTAGTAATTGAATTTGTTGTAGAATCTCAAGATATGTAGTAGTAGAACTAATTTTTCATAGAAGGAAGTGAGAATCAATTAGAGTAAAAAATAACAGAATATTTTAGCCACTATCAACTTGTTTATTGCATTTTACTCATAGATGGACCAGTAAACACACAATGCACGATTAGAAAGTATAGAATTAACACAAAATGTTCAACTGTTAAACAAAGAAGAAGAGGAAAAAAAGAGAAAATCTGAAATCAGTCCGATACTTGGGATTTGATAACATTAAAGAAATAAGACGAAACGTTTAAAATTGTAAGATGGATTTAATGTTCCGCTGCTGCTAGTACTTTCGAAAATCAACACATTTTCATCTTCAGGCTTTTTTTTTTTTTTTTTTTTTTTTGTTTCAAGTAAATACAAGACGAAAATAAATTTACTAGCATCACCGGAACATTAAATCCATTTTTCAGTTTTAAATATAATCGTGTCATTCAACGAAATGTTAGTAAGTTAATGCTCTATTAAATTTGTTAGGGAAGAGATTTCGCCATTAATTACATTAACTTTACTAATTAATTCTTTGTATGATTACCTCTTTATAATATTATATATACTACACCATTTAATATATAAATAAAAACTGATCCACAGTACAAAAAATTCTGGAAAATCTAATCAGACATTACTCGAATAATTCGACTATTATTCCATGTCACGCAATCTGAAAAATCGTAGATTTACCACATTAATTAATAATTTAAAAAAAAAATGTGCTCTTGAATTATTTCGAATAGAATTCTACCATTGCGACACTGCACGTTTCTAAATCGTGTGTCCGAGCATATTTTTACCATCATATAATATGGAATGTCTAGGCGCCATATTTAGCATTCCTGATGAAAGTCGTGATAGCACACAATAGACATATCGTTTCGAACCCCGTTATTCCTTATGATCGTAAGGGCACGACTTGAACTGCCAGCATAGCAGTAGTATAGGCTTCGGGGAAACACGGGAGTTCAGTCTGCCTGGCTATTTTAATGCCTAACTGGAGGAAGATCGACTCGTGCCTTTTTTTTCTAGTGATGTTAGCGAAAGGTGAATAGAATAAGAATGCTTGGGAATCGAACCCAGCATGTCAATTTCACTAGCTGCATAGATAAATGTTACGCTATTCGAGCCTCTTGAAAAAGGTAGAGTTTTGTGAAAAAGAAAACTTGAAGCCAACACGTAAACTCTGATATGATTTCAACACAATGCAAAGATGGTTTTACTTCCTACAGAGGTTAGTTTAGTTTTGTTTGTTTTCAAATACAAGATCGAGAATTCAGTTAATTCGTAAAAGTTCTATAGAGTTTCTTTTTGTTATTGTATCGTTCAAATAAGTTTTATGAAATCCAACCAATACATATCTAGAGGACAACTCTAAGACAAAAGTGTGAGTAAAGTAAGAGACGAAAAAACAGTGAAAATAATGAAGATAAATGTACTTGAGATCTGAACAAAAGATAAACAGGGTTGGTGAAAAAAGAGAGTAATAATTGAAATGTATAAACAAAAGACTACAAAAAGGTCCGCAAGGTTGTGTCGTATACTGACGTATTTCTCACTAATGTTTGTGGTCATTATTTCTAATAAAATAAATGTGACGATTTCGTATTCTGAATTTACGACAGTCATTCAAGCCATCTCTACTTAAAATAGTCTCGCCAGTCCTCATTTCTTCAGTTGCCATTGAGAGGTACTAAGTAAATTCAGGAACAGGATTATTATTCGTGTAATAGCTTCAAGATTTTATGTTTAGTTTTTTAGAGTATTAATGACACAAAACTAACATTGCATACTATTTATAAGCTGGGGTAGACTGTTCTAGTTCCATGTGTCATGTTTTAATGGATCTCTGAAGGACACATGGCACAGTGGATAAAGGCGTAGGTTAGATCCAGTGACAGGACCCAAAGAGTGTAAGTTCAATACCCGGTTAAGGCAGTGGATAACTTGCAGATGGGAATTAAGGAGATAACTGATAACTGACAACCATTAGAAATGGCACGTGGAACTAGAACAGTCTAACCCAGTAAGAGAAATAAAGGGTTCAGTTCGACATTCCAACCACCTGAAGAAGGCCGGAGCGTACAACGGCCAAAATGTTGGAAAACATATAGCGACAAAGGTGAGGACAATAGTCTGAATAATGTAAATAGTGTACATAATACCTCATCTCAGAAATAGAGACATATACTGAAGAAGGCCGGTGTGTACAACAGCTGAACGTTGTAATAAATATTGCGACAAAGGTGAGGACAATAGCCCGAATAATGTAAATAGTGTACATAATACTTCATCTCAGAAATATAGACAGATACTGAAGAAGGCCGGTGTGTACAACAGCTGAACGTTGTAATAAATATGGCGACAAAGATGAGGACAATAGTCTGAATAATGTAAATAATGTACATAATACTTCATCTCAGAAATATAGACAGATACTGAAGAAAGCCGGAGCGTACAACGGCTGAAACGTTGTAATAAATATGGCGACAAAGATGAGGAACGATTTCTGAATAATGTAAATACTGTACATAATACCTCATCTCTGAAATATAGACAGATGCTAATCAAGAATCTAGGCAAAAGGGCACGTCTTGAAGCTGAGCAATGGGGAAGACATGTCCCATGTGACGTATGACTTGTAATATAAGGAAATTAAACTCTCTTTATACGATATCTTAACTTGGTTAATTACATAATCGTTATAAAATAAAAGCGAAAGATGTTGTATATAAGAGAGAGAAATTAAATGACTGAATCCAGAAAAAGTGAAGAAAGATGGAGAATATAAAATGGAATTAGACATCGACAATTCAAGTAGAAGAAACTCATTAACGAAAGAAAATATAAGACTATTTCCTAAACCTTTATAAATTTATAATTAGCGTTAGTAGTGTAGCGCCTGTTTAACGATTTGAGTGCCGATGTTGGAGTGCCCTTTTCTAAGGCGACGGTTAAATTTCTTTAATAGAGGTCGACATTTGCCTAGGCAGCATGTTCCCACCTCTCAATGCCACTGATATTGTCCAAAGGCAAGGCAAGGTCTGCTATTTATTGGAATTGGTGTCCTCACAGAAGACTCCAGTATATGTCGGAATGAAACATTAAACGGACTTTGCAATTCCAGTTCCAGTTTTTAATCATTGGGTTTTACTTCCGAAGACTTTCGCAAGGCATTGGTTTGAAATTAAAATTTGCGTTCACTTAAATGGACTGCTCACCCAGGCTGACATGTTACAATTGAATGTTTTAGAATATGCGAGATATATTATAACAAAAAAGAAAGCTGCATTGAAGCCTACTTAAAATTTTTAAATAAGCTGAAATTTTAAAGAAGTATCTGAAAAAGTTCTAGAATTTCCATCAGAGGTATAAGGTCAAAAAAAGCTTTACTTCTACTGAATTGTTGATTTATATCATCTATGCAATCAATGAAAGAATCACTTATTATATGACAGATGAGGAATAGTGGAATATATTTCCAGTACACTAAATCTTTGGCACTGGAGAAGTCTAATATGATGTCCATTGGTGCTGAAGGATCAGGAATCGCGTCTGATCTTAGAAGCAGATTCACAGTTGATTAGCTGAGAAATAATGCGTGCATCTTACCAATAAAATTATTTGCCTGCATCGAATAATATTTTAAATTGACCAATTAGTTCTATTTAATGCTGGATAACCACAGATTTCGCTTCGGAGCTGCTATTTGCTATTCTAAAAACGAACGTATGTATATCTCAACACAATATGGCTCAAGAATAGAATTAGAAATGTTTATAGGTCACTTAGTGAGAGGATATGAGAAACACTGTTTATTATGAACTACTCGATTCTAAGCAGACTGTCATTACATAAATATTATGTCTAGGTTAGACTTAAGAAAATTTCAAACCATACTGTGTCATTTCATTTAAAATATTCCTTTTACTCAGAACTAAATATGTAATTCTATATGAATGAATAGTTCTGATGTTAGCCTTTTTATATAATTGACATCAAATAAATTTCCAGATTTTTTAATGTATTATATGATCTATATTCTCTTATGTTTCTTGACTCGACTCGAAGATCTGAAAGGTAGTGTAAAATATGGCGCTGACCAGTTCAATGGTGGTAGCTGATAGTGTTACATGTAAGCTTTGGCTCGAGATTAATTTAACTCATTAATAAGTGTGAACTCTTAAAGCTGCATTTAATTTGACCAGAATTTACAAAGCCTCGGATCGCTGACACAGCCTATGTCAACAGCCTGTTTATCTCAAGTTGTCACGTTCAAATCAGGTCAACATTTTCACAATCATTTTTATTTTTCGCTTTTTATTATGGAGAGCAACTTATGGAGAAAGGAATAGAGTCTATTATTATATATGATGGATGAGCGCGTTTGCAAAGAAGATACATACATACATACAGAATAAAGAATATATATAAATATATACATACAGAATATATACATACATATTCCGTAAATCCGATATTACAAAGGTTAATCTGATCATGCGGAAGATATGACTGGCGCCAGAACATTGCTTTCGTGATCGTCACATACATCGTCACGAAAAGAAGCATGGTGCCTTTTAAGAGAATCAATGCCACAACCACAAAAATAAACGCATAAATCTGCAAATTTTCTTGTGTACAGAATAAATGTAGTTGAATTGCTTTATACAGTAAGAAGTATTTTCAATATATATTCCCTTGAATTATATGAAGGTACAACAAAATTAAAGATAGCAACCTAATAACAAATAACTCCTTTTTTTCCTCTAAATAACGTTGGCTATGAAGATAAAACAAAATTAAATATAGCTACCTAATAATAAATATCTTTTTTTTCATCTCCCAAATCACAAGGGTGAAAAGCTTATTTATTGTAGCTATTGGGAATTGAGTGTAGTCATCGACATGTCGCATATAGGGTCGTCGAGAGTAAAATTTTGAAATACGATACACCCGGAAAGTGTCTCTGGAACCAGTTTTATTATATCAATAGGCTACAGAAAGATATTTCTATGTAAACCCTCAAAAGATGGACTACATTTTCGTGATAAAGGCTTGTGAACTTCAAAACGACAAACTTCACAGAATCATAAACACCTTGCACAAAATCTGATGGCCAAAAAGTAGGTGAAGAATGGGATTTGTTCGACAGTTGAAAGGTAGTGTAAAATATGGCGCAGGTTGTGCCGATAATTTTACCCATGGAACTGTGTTTGAATTACAAACAATTTTATGGCATTTTGTTTCGCACAGTAAATCCCTTGAGAAAGGTAGGGATTAATATTTTATTTACCCACCTGCTGTCAGTTAAATAAATGACTGACTCTCTCTTGCAACCAGTCTAAGTGATGGCCAAATCTCTGTTTCTATCTGAAGAGTGATAGGTTCCCTCATTTAGTCTTGGCTTCTACCTGCTACTGTTGCTATTGCTGTAGGTCATGTGAGGCCCCCTACAAGCATAGTCGTTTGAAGTGCTCATATCATACCGTGAAGAAATCTCATGTAATGCTTTGAGTCTATTGCTAAATTGGGATTTGACTTTATACAATGTTCTTCTTTGTTTTCTTTTCACCTTCCATGTCAGTTATCCTTTCCGGGTTATTTCATTACAGTTGAGCACTTTTTTCCGAAATCGCTCTATTCATGTTATCTCTTTACAACACTAACTCGACATAATGCGATATTCAAAGTAATGACGTATTTGGCTCATAAATAATAATCTTTTTTTGAATGTGTGCGTGCATATGAGTGTGTCTTCATTATAAAATATTTATTCTCGTCAAATGTTTTTGTCAGGGAATTTTGGTAAAGAAAGAATTCCTTTATATGACCTGCGCATATTCAAGAACAGGTGTGAAGAGATGGACACTCATCATTTAAGTATTAAATGCCACATAAAAAACAATCCTGCTTTTCCTCACAGGTAAATAATGTGGGGAGTCTATGCTAATGACATAGGTATCCATAGTTGAGATAAGAATGATCCTGAAAAAAATCCCAATTTAGCGATAGAACAGATCATTACCATTAATAGGTATTAATCTAATTTAAGTTTCGTGGCATATATCCTCTAACCCAATTTAACATGGACAATAAACGTGTACATTGAAATACAAGTGTTTAAATTCTCTTAAAGAATTAGACTGTTAGGAATCTGAAGCCTACATGTATATAGTGTAATGGTTATTAGAACCCCATATGGAATCACCATTTCGATAGCATTCATTGCGTTCACTTTCACACAATTAGCTTGGGAAAGTTATAAATTCTCTCATCTCTAACAAACAATGAAGCAAATAGCATAGCGGGAACAGCTCTCTGGCCTTGGTTGTTTAGGAAAAGAAACGCTCTAAATTCTTAACTGTTTGGAGATTGTGTTGGAAACTCCATCAGGTAAAAATCTACTTACTCTAAAAAAAAAAACAGGAAAACATAGCGTGGTACAGGTGTGGCCAAATTAGCCACAGATATATCTAAAGGCAATAAGGAGGAAAGGAGTCTGGACACAGACTTTATTAAAAAAAAATCGGTAACAAGCTGGCATTGTCCATAAACTGATAAAGAAAATCTTCAGGTTTTAGAAAATTTCTACTTCCTGATTTTCATGTCAAATAAATTTCAGGAATGATATGCTGAAGGTGAGAGAGCCAAATAGGAAATAATAAATTCCGACAAACTTAGTTCGTTATTATTAGTGTTTGTTTAACAAAAACTATTTATGTGAAATATCCTAAAATTTATTCGCATATTTATTGCAGAACAACAATCAACAGAGGCTGTTTGAAAATTCAGAAAACAACCATTATTTTCATTTGGGCGAAAAAATCGATAATGTCTTTACATGGTGAACGTAGTTATATATGTTCATTGTGTTTTGAAATTGTCTGACAAAAATGGCTTTTGAAAAAAATGAAATAAAACTATCAGAATATAGATAAAAATAAATAAAAATAATGAAAAAGCAATTTCACCTAATTTTTACGGCAAGGTTATTCAAATGTGCTGATGCGTGTAAACTAGAAAGAACAGCATTAAAATAAAATAAAAAAACTGTAAAAAATCAGAGAAGAAAGACGCAAAGAACGTGGTTATATGAAAATTTCCAGATAGATAGATAGAAATATATAGATACAGAGAGACATATACATAATAAACTGAGATAGATAGATAGATAGATAGATAGATAGATAGATAGATAGATAGATAGATAGATAGAAAAAGCGAGAGATAATAAACAGACTGAGATAGATAGATACATGGATAATAAATTGAGATTGACAGATACATACATGTATAACAAACTGAGATAGATAGATAGATAGATAGATAGGTTGAGATAAACAGATGCATACATACATACATAATAAACTGAGATAGATAGATAGATAGATAGATAGATTGAGATAAACAGATGCATACATACATACATAATAAACTGAGATAGATAGATAGATAGATAGATAGATAGATAGATAGATAGATAGATACATATGTTGAGATAAACAGATGCATACATACATAATAAACTGAGATAGATAGATAGATAAATAGATAGATAGATAGATTGAGATAAACAGATGCATACATACATACATAATAAACTGAGATAGATAGATAGATAGATAGATAGATAGATAGATAGATAGATAGATAAACTGCGATAGATAGAAAAAGCGAGAGATAATAAACAGACTGCGATAGATAGATAGATAGATAGATAGATAGATAGATAGATAGATAGGGACGTTAAAATCAAAATGGGGTAGATTGATTGATATATTTAACCTGACAGATTAATGCAGAGTGCGAATAAAAGAAAAGAGATCGGTCCGACCATTTTCATTCGCACACATCTTGCAAGGAAACATGCATTTCCTTCTGAACTACACGCGGGAAAAATAAATAAATTATGAATGTGACAAATCAGACAAATTTTGTGACGGCTACGAGCGATTTTCCTTGTCGCTTTGAGGTGGCAGAATTAATAATGGTCTGATGAAGAAACGACCGGAATTGAAGAGGGAAAATAATAAAAGCGACGACCTCTCCACTCGCTCTTAAATCTCTTGTTTCAGAATTTGTCACGTCAGGAGGTTTTCTTGCGTTCAAATGACGTCACGTCACGTGATTTTCAGCGAGGAGGTCGGACTAGATTAGAAGAATTTCATGAGAAAATTGAGTAACAAAAAAAAACTATGGAAAATGTTTGCGATGGAAGTGCAGCTCAGGTGTTGCGTGGAAATTAAGATTAAAATTGCTCTCAAGAAAAAAACAAAAAATCGGCAATTGAAAATGTTTGTTTTTTTTAATAAAAGGAAAGGAAATATACACTTTCAATGACAAGAGTTGATTAATTAGAATTCTTTCTTTAATCTGCAATGATGAATGGTCTGACGATGCGTAAAGATGAAGTGTAATTTGAAAGAGAGAGATAAGCTGTTATGAATGAACCTTCCTGTGATCTGCTGGTAGATATATAGTGAGATAGACATATATTTACAGAATGAAATAGAAAAGTAGAATGCCTTCCAAGAAGAATTATAGATATACAAGAAATATTTAGACTTCAAAATACAGCTGAAAATAGCAGAATATTTTCGAGTCGGTTAAATAAATCGGCCTTGAAAATAAAGACATTAAATTTAACAGTTTTTTCAAACATATGTCGTACAACGATAAAGGCTGTTGTAATTAAGGGTATAGAACAAATGTTTCCGAACACACGCAGACACATCATACTGCCACAGAGATTTTTTTCCGCTTCAAGCAAGTCAATAAAGAGACGGTACTGCGTGTGAGATAATATAAGACAAAAAAATAGGGAAAGACAACACTAAAAGGTCAGGTATTAAGAAGACAGAAGATAATGAGTAACATTGACTTTAATCTAATATAATTATATATATATATATATATATATATATATATATATATATATATATATATATATATATAATAGAAATCTTATAAGAAACTATACTCGCTCGGAAAAACTTCTGTGTATTGATTTGTAAATAAACAAGCCAATGCCAAATGGAAAAAAAGGTATAAAGAAGAAAGAACCAAGGACGTGTACGTTGACCGAAAATAATTGTCCAGCATACGAGGTCAAGCCCAAACGAAAAAAAAAACCCGATACGATTATCCAAAACAACTAAATAAAGTGCTCGATACAATGAGTAGAGCAGACTTAATTAAACCTAGGGAGCCAGACAAACCTACCAAGGTTTCCCCTTAGCGGTACGTCAGCCTTCCCTGACGATCCGCTTGGGTGAAACCTTGCTAGGTTTGTCTGGCTCTCTAGGTTTAACTATATATATATATATATATGTGTGTGTGTGTGTGTGTGTGTGTGTATAATAAATAGAATAAAAAATAATGATAATATAACTTAATGATATACGTGTAATTTATATATATTAAAGTGAAAATTGAAGTCAACAGTCAGAGGCGACAGGCTGTTTCATCCTAAACGCAAGCGTCAGGCCTGACGATTGCATCTAGCATGAAACAGCCTGTCGCCTCTGACCGTTGACTCCAATGTTCACTTTTATATTTATATTTACACGCGCTCTATTTCTGATATTGAGTAATTTATTCCATAAAGATAGCACACCTTAAAAAAATATTTCTTCACACACACATACATTCACAAGCACACAATATATATGTGTGTGTGTATGTCTGTGTGTCTGTGTGTACATGTGTGTGTATAGACTAATAAAATAGAAACTCTATAAATAATACAATCAAGCTTAGGAGAAGAAATACGTCAAAAAACGCCATTATTACGTCATTATATTTGCACCAACCTGAAAGACATACCGAATTATTTTTGCACCAACCTGATAGTAAGACATACCATACACCAAGTCGACCGACAATTAACTATTGAGAACTTTCATTACTTCCAACTCAGTAATATATATATATATATATATATATATATATATGTATGTGTGTGTGTGTGTGTGTGTGTGTGTGTGTGTGTGTTCCTGTGTGTGTCAACATTCATAGCAATATCTGCAATATTTGCCGACAAGAAAACATAATTATAACAACATTTCTAGACTAAAAAACTTTTGAACCAGAGATCAGAAATCATGGCCCGTTGTATACATAGTAAAATGTAGATTTTGAGTTCATTTGAAGTGGGGTAAAAAGAAAGTATGTATTTCTCATTTAAACTTCCACCGATACATTTCCAATATTGTTGATTTTCCCCCTCCACCTACTCACATTCTACCATCGTGCTCTTGTTCATTTCTTTATTTTGAAATATAGCGTTTATTTTTAAACAAATAAAACGTTAAGAAATCAATTGGCCAAAATCGCCTGAAGATTCCGAAAAGGTTGAAACCAAGGTAGCGGGATCGACTCATTTCCTATATATATATATATATATATATATATATATATATATATGAAGAAAAATATACGGGAAAAAACAAACAAAAATTCTTATATGCAATAATGCTGTTTTAATGTTAATATGTCGACGTCGGACGTTTCGGTCAATAAACCATCTTCAGGACATATTCAATAAAATATAAAGTATAAAATATAATTAACATTATCAAATTTAACATGACAAAGACGATGGACAAAAGAGCAAGACTGGAGCAAGATTTATTGGTACAAAAAGTACAAATTGTGACACGAGGCCAATAAAGGGGAGAGTAGAGGCTGGTCAACACTAACTATCTTATACCTAGCTAATCAGATTCGCGACCCATTCGTACATTACATTTTACACATTCACCAAAAGAACTAGTCCATCACCAAACAATCCTTCAACCACCATAATACCACGTGCTCTCAAGGGAGACCTACCAAAATCGCGCCCCATACCATGAAAATTCTAATGATGATATATATATATACAATTCTAATAATGATAAAATGAGAGGGGAGGGAAATGAACCCAATAATAAACTTAAAATAAACACAAATACAAACTAAACATAATTGATGTTAGTAGGGACCGTCCAACCCATAAAACAGAGAGGCCGCTGTATTCTGCCCAGGGGACAAAATCAAGAGACGCTCTCGCTAAGGGAGTGGGAAAAAGTATAAAATATTAGGCTGGAATGGGAAAATATAAAACTGACCCAGTCGAGATGAAAATGAGGCGGGGGTCAAAACAAACTGGGGAGGATGGGAATCTCGACTTGGATCATAACCAAAGAACGGCCGGGATGCAGGCCAGGAACAACACTTACTCACATTAACTAGGTACACTGAAGCTTGTTTAACCTAACCAAGGGGAGGGTTCCACAGGAAGCCACCCCGATGTGCCCTAGAAGAGAAAATCAAGGCTAGCCCCGTTCACACGAAGCAAGCTCGCTTCTTTTACCCACCTGTCGCTAAAGACTGTCGAATGCTATCCGATCTAATCTTCATCTTGAGCTGATGCTCAAAGAATCGAATTAGATCCGAATGAGAAAGACGATTGCCTCGCAAGACTTCCTCCTTTCGCGTCGTCCAAATCACCATTCGAGCCGTGGCCATCAGCGTCAGAAACACCATCGTTTCATCCCGGAATACGGGGCGACACATTGTTACACGCGTATGCGCGATCAATGGACACAAGCTGTTCGTGAGCGAGACGAGCCGTCAGCTCGCCGACATGGTCCCATAAGGGGCGGACCTGGGGGCAATGGTAGAAGGCGTGCGCAGCCGTTTCTTCTAAGCCAAGGCCACACCGTTCACAGTCTGGCAAATCCGCCAAGCCCCATATGAAAGCCTTGTCGTTGAGAGGCAGCCGATTCCGAGCCAATCGCCAGCTAAGCGAAAACTCAGGGTTACTGAGGTAATCCGCCGCTGGCGCCCAAGACCAGTAGGAGCAATACTCCTCCTCCGACAAGCCGAGAGTATCTCGTAGGAGATCCTTCGCGGGCCTCTCCACTAATTCACGATAGAAGACCTTCCTAGGCCGAGAAAGGTCACTGGACCGGGAAACGGCCCTCAATGCCGACCGACACTCGCGAAGGAAAACCGATTGATCCCGGGGTTTACGACCGTGCTCAACCCGCGAGATGGGGGGACTGATGGTAAGGCCAGGGAACGCGTCCCTAACAATCCCCTCCAGAATCGGATCTCCTCCAGTCAATGCACGGCGTAGGAAAGCCAACCTAGAGGCACGGATGTGACTCGGCAGGTGCGGCATTCCCAACCCCCCATGACACGGACGTTTAGTGCAGACTCGTCTGTCGACCCGATTCCCGCGTCCCCTAAATAAAATGGAGGATAGCGATTGCTCGAGCGCCTTCTTGTGAGTCTTACAAAGAGGAAGTACGGACAATCGATAAAGAATCAGAGGGAAAATGTATGTAGCACACACCTCCGCCCTGCCCTTCACGGACAACCTCCGTCGATTCCAAGTCTGACCGGCGGAATCGATCTTTGCTCGTACTTCAGACCAATACTTCTCCAGCTGGAGGTCAGGCCCAAACCACACCCCAAGAATGCGGACAGGACCGTCTGTCCAACCGAAGCGGACCGGAAGAGCGACCTTCTTCCAGGCACCTAACCGCAAGCCGGACGACTTGTCGCGGTTTATTTTGGCCCCTGTCACCTTCTCGTACCGAACAAGCGCCTTCTGTACCACCTCAATATCGTTATGGGACGACACAAAAGCAGATACGTCATCGGCGTACGCGGAAACCCTGGCTCGAGACCTCTCCAGGAACGGCAATTCCACGTAGGGCCGGACTGCCGGTCTCGTTCTTCAGCCGGCGAAGGAGAGGCTCCAACGCCAAAGCATAAAGGAGAGGCGATCGAAGAGACCCACTTGCAGTTCCGATGCGTGTGTGCTGGAGGATGACTTTGTCGTTTATTCAGCATATGGGAACCGGTCTGGCAGAGATGTTTCTTTGCTTGTCAGACGTACTCTCGATGCGAAGGTAGACCTTGTGCATACCGATGCAGAGGGCCGGTTGATCGTGGCCGATATTGCCGTGAAAAGTGGTTCGTTCCGGGTCGTTGCGGTTTATGCGCCCAATGACCAGGGGGCGCGGGTCTCGTTCTTTCGGCGGTTGGGGCCGTTCCTGGTGGATTCAACGCGCCTAGTTTTAATGGGGGACTGGAATGCCACCTGGACCCCAAGTTAGACAGGGGGCGGGGTGCTAGCGGGAGAGGGGGCGATCACAGCTTGGTCGATCTGATCGACGATTATGGTCTCGTCGATAGATACCGGGTCGATCGTCCCGAGGGAAAAATGTGGACATGGGCTCTTAATTGGCCTTTTGACGAGGTGGTTAGCTACCTAGACAGAATGTTAGTGAGAAGAGCCGACATAGAACTACTAGATTGCCTTACGTTCCACTGGGTAGGCTATTCGGATCACAAACTCGTTTGTGCCCGGGTGGCGTTAGACAATAGGCCTAGAATGGCTGGGTACTGGAAGTTCAATCTGTCTTTACTGGACAGGCGGGACTTCCAGGAGCAGCTAACTAGTTTAGTGCAGCGGGAGCTAGTGGGGGCGGTTATCGGGAATAGGTGGTGGGAACGCCTTAAATGTAGGATTAGGTCCTTCACCACTGATTTCAGCAAACGGCTCGCTCTAGATAGAGCTGAACAGGTGAAGACGCTAGTTATTCCCGGGCTGTGGCTGGAGGGGATCCCCTAGAGATAGCCTTAGCTAAGGAGGCCCTGGATCGATCGAATAGCGAGCGGTATATGGGTCAGGTAATTAGACATAATTTAAACAAGATGTCTTCCGAAGCCGTGAGCTTGGGCGCAGATCTGCGCAGGTAAGAGGTCCGTCGAGGTGGCGATCGTTACATTCGTGAAGTCAAATCCCCGGAGGGGCGTACTCTTCGGGCCACTGACGACATGTGCGGAGCGTTTCGGCGCCATTTCGAGAACCGGTTTACCAAGGATCCTGGTCTCCGTGAAGAGGAGTTTCGTAGCTATTTGGCTGACTTTCCTCGGCTTTCGCCGACTGAAGCAGCTAGCTGCGAGGGAGAGATTACGGAGGGCGATGTCTACGCGGTTTTGAAGAAGGTCGACAGAGGCAAGTCGCCCGGTCTGGATGGTTTTCCCTATGAATTGTACTTGAGGCTGTCGCACATCTTTGTTCCAATTTTGACTGCACTGTTCAACAACTGGTTTCGCTCCGGGTCGATTCCCAACCGGATCACCAGGGGTGTGATCACTCTGTTGAAAAAGGGCAAAGGTGGTGGGGGGAACTTAGATGATTACAGGCCCATAACTCTGCTAAACACAGAGTTAAATATTATGGCTAAGATCCTGCAGGAGCGTTTGCAGTCAGTTGCCGAGTCTCTGTTGGGACCTGAGCAGATTTGTTCTGTGAGGGGCCGAACAATTCAGAGCAACTTGCATCTGATCCGCACGATCATAGAGGGTGTAAAAGACGACGAAGAAGCCGCGCTGATCAATTTGGATCAGTCCAAGGCATTTGATAGGGTCGACCATCGCTACATAGCAGCTGTCCTGCAGGCCGCTGGATTCGCACCCAACTTCTGCCGCTGGATTAGCCTCCTGTATCGCTCCCCCAGTGCGGTGGTACAGGTGAACGGAAGGCTGTCGGACGCGTTCATGCTGTCTAGGGCGGTTCGTCAGGGTTGTCCGCTGTCGCCTCTCCTTTATGCTTTGGCGTTGGAGCCTCTCCTTCGCCGGCTGAAGGACGAGACCGGCAGTCCGGGCCTACGTGGAATTGCCGTTCCTGGAGAGGTCTCGAGCCAGGGTTTCCGCGTACGCCGATGACGTATCTGCTTCCGTCTCGTCCGGCAACGACATTGAGGTGGTACAGAAGGGGCTTGATCGGTACGAGAAGGTGACAGTGGCCAAAATAAACCGCGACAAGTCGTCCGGCTTGCGGTTAGGTGCCTGGAAGGGGGTCGCTCTTCCGGGCCGCTTCGGTTGCACAGACGGTCCTGTCCGCATTTTTTGAGTGTGGTTTGGGCCTGACCTCCAGCTGGAGAAGAATTGGTCTGAAGTACGAGCAAAGGTCGATTCCGCCGGTCAGACTTGGAATCGACGGAGGTTGTCCGTGAAGGGCAGGGCGGAGGTGTGTGCTACATACATTTTCCCCCTGATTCTTTATCGATTGTCCGTACTTCCTCTCTGTAAGACTCACAAGAAGGCGCTCGAGCAATCCCTATCCTCCATTTTATGGAGGGGACCCGGGAATCGGGTCGACAGACGAGTCTGCACTAAACGTCCGTGTCATGGGGGGTTGGGAATGCCGCACCTGCCGAGTCACATCCGTGCCTCTAGGTTGGCTTTCCTACGCCGTGCATTGACTGGAGGAGATCCGATTCTGGAGGGGGTTGTTAGGGACGCGTTCCCTGGCCTTACCATCAGTCCCCCCATCTCGCGGGTTGAGCACGGTCGTAAACCCCGGGATCAATCGGTTTTCCTTCGCGAGTGTCGGTCGGCCTTCATGGCCGTTCGCCGGTCCAGTGACCTTTCTCGGCCTAGGAAGGTCTTCTATCGTGAATTAGTGGAGAGGCCCGCGAAGGATCTCCTATGAGATACGCTCGGCTTGTTGGAGGAGGAGTATTGCTCCTACTGGTCTTGGGCGCCAGCGGCGGATTACCTCAGTAACCCTGAGTTTTCGCTTAGCTTTTTTCGGAATCGGCTGCCTCTCAACGACAAGGCTTTCATATGGGGCTTGGCGGATTTGCCAGACTGTGAACGGTGTGGCCTTGGCTTAGAAGAAACGGTTGCGCACGCCTTCTACCATTGCCCCCAGGTCCGCCCCTTATGGGACCATGTCGGCGAGCTGACGGCTCGTCTCGCTCACGAACAGCTTGTGTCCATTGATCGCGCATACGCGTGTGACAATGTGTCGCCCCCGTATTCCGGGATGAAACGATGGTGTTTCTGACGCTGATGGTCACGGCTCGAATGGTGATTTGGACGACGCGAAAGGAGGAAGTCTTGCGAGGCAATCGTCTTTCTCATTCGGATCTAATTCGATTCTTTGAGCATCAGCTCAAGATGAAGATTAGAAAACGATTGCATTCGACAGTCTTTAGCGACAGGTGGGTAAAAGAAGCGAGCTTGCTTCGTGTGAACGGGGCTAGCCTTGATTTTCTCTTCTAGGGCACATCGTGGTGGCTTCCTGTGGAACCCTCCCCTTGGTTAGGTTAGACTAGCTTCAGTGTACCTAGTTAATGTGAGTAAGTGTTGTTCCTGGCCTGCATCCCGGCCGTTCTTTGGTTATGATCCAAGTCGAGATTCCCATCCTCCCCACTTTGTTTTGACCCCCGCCTCATTTTCATCTCGACTGGATCAGTTTTATATTTTCCCATTCCAGTCTAATATTTTATACTTTTTCCCACTCCCTTAGCAAGAGCGTCTCTTGATTTTGTCCCCTGGGCAGAATACAGCGGCCTCTCTGTTTTATGGGTTGGACGGTCCCTACTAACATCAATTATGTTTAGTTTGTATTTGTGTTTATTTTAAGTTTATTATTGGGTTCATTTCCCTCCCCTCTCATTTTATCATTATTAGAATTGTATATATATATATCATCATTAGAATTTTCATGGTATGGGGCGCGATTTTGGTAGGTCTCCCTTGAGAGCACGTGGTATTATGGTGGTTGAAGGATTGTTTGGTGATGGACTAGTTCTTTTGGTGAATGTGTAAAATGTAATGTACGAATGGGTCGCGAATCTGATTAGCTAGGTATAAGATAGTTAGTGTTGACCAGCCTATACCCCTCCCCTTTATTGGCCTCGTGCCACAATTTGTACTTTTTGTACCAATAAATACCAGTCTTGTTCTTTTGTCCATCGTCTTTGTCATGTTAAATTTGATAATGTTAATTATATTTTATATTTTATTGAATATGTCCTGAAGATGGTTTATTGACCGAAACGTCCGACGGCGACATATTAACATTAAAACAACATTATTGCATATAAGGATTTTTGTTTGTTTTTTCCCGTATATTTTTCATACTGTCGGATCTATATCCATATATTTGCTTACATATATATCCATATATTTGCTTACATATATATATTGCTTATATATATATATATATATATATATATATATATATATATATATATAGTGGATAGTTGAATAGCAAAAAAGAAATAAAATTCCCAAACAAGGAAAGAAGCCACACACTCACCTATGCGCTAAAATCAATTTGCTTAAAAACCTAAACTATCCAGACAAAGCCAAACCGCTTGACAACGTCAACACTAATTGAAGGACAGTTCGAATCGCTATTCAAGTTTCATGCTCACGCGATCTTCTGGTGAACACACACACACACATGTGTATATATATATATATATATATATATATATATAGAGAGAGAGAGAGAGAGAGTGAAAGAGAGAGAGAAAAAGAGAGAGAGACTAGCGTACAAAACGTTTCAGCCAAGTACAAAAATGATTATACACTTTAATTGTTTTAAGAACTAGTTTCTGTAGACCTTGAGTATTTGAAAATAAGTTTTTGCGTTTTCGTAGTTCATAGGTTCATTCTACCAGAATATACTCCGCTTTAAGTAGTATGATGCTGAAAGAAACCCTGTCAATCTATAAGTAGGAAATGGTCCATTTTAATAACATGAGTGTAAGTCGCCTTAGCACATCATTGTACAGTGTCTCCTTATGACTTAAACACATAATAATTAAATTATCAACAGCAATTTATTTTATTGGAATATTAACCAATAACATCTTCAATATGATTCCCCTCATTTTTGATGCAGAGATCGATGAGCTTGGCCATATTCAAGTGAATTCTATGAAATAAATCCACATTGCCGTCAATTTTAGCGCATTCACTCTATGCCTTCAATCAATTATGCATTCAATCAATTTATTCTTTCGACAAAACCATGTTTAATCTGTGGAGGTAAAGAAAATATAGTTAATGACATTTTCTGTGTGTCCAGACTTTAGGAACAACCTATAGTTAAACATTAGCTTGCTTTTGTACAGTAAAATCATGACAAATATTTCTGCAGAAACAAAAATGAAGCTACTGACTTTGAAGGGGAAGATCACTCGCTATAAGATAGCCAAGTGTCATAGAATTTCCAGAAACAGTGTCCCAATCATCAAAAAGACGTCTTTCAAGTGCAAAGAAAACTGGAAGCCCACAATGGTTGGCGAGAGACTTTAAACAATGTTACTAAGTTGTTTTTTTTTTTTTTTGGTAAGGAACTCACAATTAACAATCAGACAATTGAGGAATGAATAAAGTCTTAAGAGTAAGCTTTCATTTGATAAACTACGTAGAGTATTATGACAAGAGAAACAATTTAATCGGTTGTATAGTAGCCAAACAACTAGGAAGAAAAGATTGCTGTTTTCAAAAGAAAATCTAACATGCGATGCTGGAAAGAGACAAAAAGTAATTTGCAAAGATGCATACAAAATAAATACATTTTAATGCAAAATAACTTTTAATAAGAATAGTGTGGGAAAGAAACAATGCAAGATAAACTACAAACCGGTAGAATTTAGTGATGGTTTAGTTTGGTTTATTTTGCTTTACGGCATATCAACCTCAATGGTTAATTTAATGCCGACAACATTTTTAGGATAGATTCGTATGAGTAGAGTGTGTATTCTTTGGTTTAGACTGGTTTGGTTTATTTTGTTTTACGTCATATCAACCTTAATGGGTTATCTAATGCCGACAACATTTTGGATAAATTCGTATGAATTGAGTATGTATTCTTTGGTTTAGATTGGTTTAGTTTATTTTCTTTTACGGCATATCAACCTCAATGGGTTATTTAATGCCGACAACATTTTCAGGGTAGATTCGTAAGAATATGTATTCTTTGGTTTAGATTGGTTTGGTTTATTTTGTTTTACAGCATATCAACACCAATGGGTTATTTAATGCCAACAACATATTTACTATTGATTCGTATGAATAGAATATGTATTCTTTGGTTTCGATTGGTTTGGCTTATTTTATTTTAAGGCATATCAACCTCAATGGTTTATTTAATGCTGTTTTGCCAAAAATCTGTTTCTGGTAATATATTTCTTTCAAAATTGTATTGCTGATAATATTTTTTTTCAAAAAAGTATTGCTGCTAATAGTTAATTCTTTCCTAATACCTGGGATCCTAACAGGTACTACCACCCCGGTTTAGGGTGGACTTTCGAACACTAGCAATTAAGAGTTGGTTCCCTGCTCCTCAAAACCTCCTGATCAGAGGCCTTGCTGCTGGACGTAGTTTAACGTCTTACCCAGGACCCGGATATAGTTTAACGTCTTTCCCAGGACGCGAATGTAGTCTATCGCCTTACCCAGGACGAATTTGGTGATGGATACGTCATGGTGTAAAGTGGCATCAAAAGCGATGGTAGAGGAAAATTGGTAAAAGTTGATGGAAACATAAAAAAAAGGGAACTACATTTATTTACTACGTACAAATCCTCTGCCAGACATCGAAGATGGAGAAATATTTCAGTGTGACGTTGCTTTTCGCCACACATCACGTTCAATAAAAAGGTTTCTTATGAAGACTGGCCAGTGCTAAATCTCCATGTAAATTTAATTGAACAATTGTGGTGGGAACTTAAGAAACAGGTGTTCCAATGCAAACCATGCAATCTCCAAGAGATATGGGATTATTTCCAAGAAGAATGAACAAAATTTGTAGACAGAAACGGAAGACTATTTCCATTCAATGGCACATCAAATTGAGGCACTCATTCAATCCAAATGCAGCAGCACTAATTACGAACTCCATACATTGACGATTTTATTTTCTGTAATAAAAAATCAATTTTGGCAAAAAAAAATATATTCCTATTTTGTTACAGATATATGGAATCGTGGACAGTCTGAGAGGTGAAAGATTTTCGTTGATATTGTTGCATCGGCATTTTACAGCATCATTATGCGAAAGAGGATCTATCATTCACACACATGCATTAACTTGTTATGTGGCGCTTAAAGATAATAGACTATAATAAGAAAAAAAGCAAACCGCTCATCACTGTTTTAGGAGAAAATTTACAAAATTAACTCATTTATACGGTGAATCCATCGTTTTTTTTTTGTTTTTCATGACAGCGTATATTTGTCTTCCTGAGTTTCTGAATATGTGTGTGTGTGTCTGTGTGTGTATGTGTGCGTCTGTGTGTGTGTGTATCGTTAAATATAGCAATTATTATTAACAAATAATATAGTTTGAGTTTTACAACTAAATTTTCTTGTGACCTTATACCTTTTCTTATTTTGCGAACTGGGTGAGCACCGAAATTGTCGATACTGTTTTTCTTCCTTGACACTTTCGGTGATGGGGGGTGTTCATTTTCCAAAGCAACGAGTACACACACACACACACATATATATATAGAGAGAGAGAGAGAGGGAGAGTAAAAGAGGGAGAATTAATGTCTTAAACTATTATTTTAAAACAGGACTCAATAAAAAAAATAGAGTAATAAATATGTGTTTATTATGCAGTGCTACATAAGAACATTCACATACTCACTACAAAACTGGACATCTTGTTTCAACGTTAATTTTTTTTAACGTTTCATCAGGTGGGAAATCACAATGCTATTATTAGGTTGGTGCAAAAATAATGATGTAATAATGTCGTTTTTTGACGTATTTTTTAACGTCAAAAAACGACATTATTACATCAATATTTTTGCACCGACCTAATAAATTATCTTATTCCGAAATGCGGTTAACTTCCGTCATTGGAAAGTTTCACATAAAAGGTAAAAAAGAATTTACATGTGGAGAAAGGAAGCTAAGGGAATAGTAAAAGCGAGAGAGAGAGAGAAAGAGAGAGTGAAATAAGAGGAAAAAGGCCAAGCAAGGACATAAATGTTGAAAAAAAGGGGAGGAAGGTTGGATAAACTAAGAAGGGACAAATTCAACCAATGGAATTCCGTTGAATCATAGAATACGTATTTTAAATGTTAACATAATCGGGGTTAGAGGTTAATGTTTCTAAGAGAAAGACTTCCTGTGCTCGGAGACAATTACTCATGGTATGTAAAAGAGTACTACAGTATTTTATGAAACAGACTTCCGAATATAGATTAGGATACTAAACCGATTTTAAATCTGTGTATTGTCATATTATTTTTTACTTTACATTATAAAGTAGAATAATAAGGCTTCCATTATTTTTAGACATTTTTTGAATGTAGATGATGCTATTATATTAGTGTTGTCAACAAGTATGTTACAAATAGTGTCCGGTAGTTCTTCATGAATATTTAAATGAGATCTAATTGAGCTATGGTCAGAAATGTGTTGAGTGAGTCTGCGCATCAAACATGTTGTAGTGTGGCCTATATAATTATTTACGGATTTTGATTGATCACGAATACAATTCCTTAATGGACATACTTGTTGACAAAGCAAATATAATAACAGCATGCAAAAAATAGGTTAAAAATAATGGAAGCCTTATTAATAAAAGCGAAAAACCCAACACTCAATAATATCAACAATGAACATGGACACAATATCTTGACCGGGTTTTGAAAAATGAAAACGTTATTTACATACATGTAACAAACTATTTCTTATTTAACAGTTAACAAATTTCATCCGTGAAAATGGTTAAAAGTATAGCCGAAAACGCTCGCAAAAAAGATCATTCAGACAGTTTTATATAATTTATCATCTGAAAAGAAAAAACATTAGTTCGCATGAGAAATTTTATAAAAAACTAAATCAATGCACCTTAACTCAAGTATAGGATAATTCAAAAAGCTTGACAACGAAGTCATGTTATAATATCTATTCAGATGTTTAAAATATGGGTAGTATTAAAAAAGAATTCATTCCAACCAATAATTACTAAATTATATGATAAAATTTAATATTAAAATTTAAAACTGCTAATTACAAAATCAAAATGTAATCGCTATTAAGTTTACAACTATAATATTACTGAGGAGAAAAGAAGAAATATATATGTTATTCAATTTATTTCTTCATAGAAGTTACTTTAGCTAATTTAATATCCGATCCTTTGACAATGTATACATTTTAATCCTAAGAGTGTGTGAATGGGGTCCTAAACTAATATATAAGTACCCAGACATATTTAGATATATATATACATACACAAAAAGAAACGAGTCAGAACATCTTCACGGTCTGTTATGAAAAAAAAGGTGGTGTGAAGTGGGAGGAAGGGAAACCAACACACACGCATATACATACACAATTAAAAGTGAATGCACTTTCCATACACATAGATACCTATAAATACATGCACACACATCCACAGACATTGACCCAGACAATCGGATACCACAACCGATAAATATTTAAGACGAAATGTGTCATTACACGAATGCTAACAACCTATTGAAATATAACTTAAGCGAGTAAATATACAAAGATAAAAATAATTACAAATAATATTATTTAATATATTAAAATAGTGTATGTAAATATAAAATCGGACATCAAAGTCAACACCCATAGGTAACTTCGATGTCCACCTCATATACATATATATATATATACACACGCACACACACACACACATACACACACATATACACACACACACACATATATATATATATATATATACACACACATACATAAATATACATACATACATACACACCAAAATACCTACACACACACACACACACACACACATATATATATATATATATATATATATATATATATATATACATATATATGTTTTGTTGACCATGATAGACAAGAAAATTTTATTAATTTCTTAATTTTTCTAATATGCTTAAATTTTTCCGTTTATCCCAAGGGATTTCGGCCAGTTCCTTAGCCATTTTTTTTAGCTTGTTTTAGCTGATATTAAATTATTTTCCTTTTTGAATGTTTAAGATGTTGTATGGTGCTGTTTGTATTGTAATTGTGTTCATGACGAAAGCGCTCTGAACAATGAACAATACGGATAATCTTTCACCCCCTTATTGCCAACAAATGGGAAAATGTAAGAATTTTGGTAAAAGTAAAAAAAAAAAAATTCTTAACATTTCTTTTTCTGTCATATTCAATGAAAGATGTTTAAAAGAAAGGTTGCTGCCCAAATATATATTATATATATATATATGTATGTGTGTGTGTGTTTGTGTGTGTATAAATATAAAAGTGAACATTGAATGGAAGTCAACATTTAGAGACGACAGCCTGTCTTATGCTAGACGCAATCGTCAGGCTTGACGATTGCGTCTAACATGAAACAGCCTGTCGCCTCTTAGTGTTGACTTCAATGTTCAATTTTATATTTACACACGCTCTATCTCTGATACTGAGCACTTTATCCCATAAACATAGCACACCTTAAGATTATATTCCTTCTTATATATATATATATATATATATATATATATATATATATGTGTGTGTGTGTGTGTGTGTGTGTGTGTGTGTTCGTGTTTTGAATTGATGTATGTGTGAATATTTATTGATGCGTCTTAATATTTCGGAACTATAATCACTGGCTTCCATGTTTGTATATACGATATGGATTCAATTCGATAAAAGAAAAGTTGATAAAATGTGTTCCATGTCTGTTGCAAATCTTCTGAGGGTTCCTTTGGCCAATGTAAGACTACCACATTCTATAATTATTTAAAGCTAATATTATTTGCTTGCCCACATATCATAGTTTGGGGAAATTAATGTCGATAATGTTGTTTTGTTATGTTGCTTAATTCTTTATAAAATCATGTGTCCGAATAAGAAATTATTTTTTCTCGGGTAACAATATTTTGATAACCATTATTTTATACCTGTAGAGACATTCGTTTTCTAATTAAGACGACACGGACATTTACTTCTGTGTTTTTATGCATTTTTGCAGTAAAATTATATCTAAAACGTGGAGGAAAGGGATTCTATTATTGATATTAATTTCATATATAAAGTGTTGGATGAAGTTATTCTGGAAATTTTAAGATTTTTTCTCATGTAGGATTTTCTGTTGTACGAAAATGTCAGTGATATATTATCTTGTATAAATGGCGAAATTGGCAGAATTATTGAAGTGATTTCTTTCTGTGTTTATGTAAAAATCATGTGCATTTTTCAGAAACCATTGCTCAGTCAGTGTCTAAATTTTGTATTAATGATCCTAAAATGTATATATTTCGTGCAAGATACAAGAAGTATAGACAGAAGTTTTAGGTTTAATTAAGGAGTTTGAAGCGAAGAATGATTAGTTTTGTCTTATTATGTCTAAAGTTTATTTGACAAGGTCAATGAAAACAGACGTACAACGTATAGCGAGGTAAATATAACATTATTCGAATTATTTGGATGCAATATTTCAATAAATTGATGGAAGTAATGCAATATATACTGGGCAAGTATGGCGGAACGAGTTGGTTAATTTTTGAATCAGTGATATACTGTAGTAAGTATTTGTAAAATATTGGGACGTAGGGGTGATCTAGATTCATGTGTATTTATATTCCCATATATATATATATATATATATATATATATATATATATATATATATATATATATATATATATATATATATATATTGTTATCCACAGATAGGCTGTACGCTGTATCGGAGCTCATCAGTTTGGATCGTTACAAGCCAAAATCTAAACCCAACCGACTTGCACCAGTCGGAGATTCTAACACCTAGGCTATCGGCGCCCAGCAGACCGAAAGGTGAATTTTTGCGTATTTATGTTTTCATAAACACGCCAGCGACCAACAGGACGTAATCCGTTGGGATAGTCTTGCATTATTAACAGTAATAGCCACAGTTTACAAATTTGCGCTTCCCCCCATATATATATATATATATATATATATATATATATATATATATATATATATATATATATATATATATATATATATATATATATATATAACCGGAGTAATACTCATCCACAATTTTGTGAAATTTGATGGATCTGACTTCGGTATTATTAGATGTGATAAATTGGCTTATCTGTTCCTTGGGGACACTGGTGGTGTTTTTGCTTAATTTTTTGAATAACGTTTTGTTGTTGGTAATAGATGCCAGCTAGTTTAGCATTGTAGTCGGTTTTGTTTGAAATAAATTGGATTTATCTCCCTTCCCAATTACGATCTCTCTCTTTTTTCTTGTTTCTAAGTTCATTGTGTGCATTCCTTGATGCGTTGTTTAAGTGCTGGGTTCGTTTTTAGACTTTGTATCTGTTTTGATGTCTGAAGCCTTAAGCGAAGTTTGCGAGATATGATGCGTTTGTTGTCTTGGAGTTCGTGGATTTTCCCCCTTTTTTTTTTTTCACGTTGTGGTCTAGGTTTGCTATTGTTTAAGCCAAAAAGAACAAATGTATGAATAATAGAAAACATAAAATAGAATAAGAAAAAAGAAAGAAAGAAGAAAAATGAATGAGAAATAATGAATATGATGAAAAGAAAGTGTGAGTGTCGAAGAAAAAAGAAAGAATGAATGAAAATGGCAGAAAGAATGAAAGAAACAAAATTACCCGATGATCAGAAAATGAAATGAAAAAAGCTTAAATAAAAATGAATGAATATTAAATAAAAACCTAAAATTACTAAAGAACAGTAATAACTATAAAATTCGACTATATGTAATAATAACTAATAAACATATGAAATTTATAGTTAAAAAAAAGAAATAAAATTTACTGAAAGGCTAAATATATATAAAATGGTACAAAAATGAGAACACATTGAAATTAGCGTATTTCACGGCATATAAAACGCACGGGTGTATAAGGCACACCACAATTTTAGCAGTTCGTAGGCTATATTTATGAGGTACTATTTTACTTAAACTAGCTATGATTACAATTAAACTAAAAATAATAGAAAAAAATGACTCAGGCCTATGAAAATTCTATTATATCCTTTATATGACATGTACAAACTACGTTCTGTAAACAACTTATTGGAATCATTAGTACATAAAAGTTCTTATTGTGTTTATACTAATGCAACCGAAAGTTATTATTAATATAATAAATATTAATGAAACAAATATATTTTACAAATATATAATTTGAATTTATTGCATATAATTTTAATGAAAACAAGTACTAATATTAAACGTGATGAAATTAATATAATGAACATTATCAATGATAACGTTTTTAATTTGCATAATAGCCTTTTCAATAATGACAATAGGTACATGAAAGTTATTCTAATGTCTAAGCTAATAGAAGTTGCCGGGTAGCTAATTTCGGCTGACTCTCGCGAATTTTAAAACTACATGTGCCATACAAGACGCAGGGGTATTTTAAAAGATATTTTTAATATAAAAAGTTCGCCTTATATGGCGTCAAATACAGTAATTCTTCTCAGATAAATGCAAATAAAAAAGAGAAAGCGACAGTGAAAATGAACGGAAAAGAAAGTCGGTAAGAAAATGTAGAAACGAAGGATTATAGAGAAAAGAACAGAAATTGTGAAAGTCTGACGTCCAATCAAATGCCGAACAATGGAAATGTTAAAAAGAAAAGGGTAAAGGAAAAAAGAACAAAGCCAGCAAGGAGGAGAAATAGTAAATCGAGAAAGAATGAAAAGATATGAGAGCTAAAAATGAGAAAAAAAAAATCCCTGTAGTAAAACATTTAGAAAAAGTAACGAAGATACAATTCTGATTACTTTATTGCCGATTGCCAATTGTTAGCATAGAGTTAATAAATGAAAGCTATCAGATAATTTGCAGATAAGTTTGTTGTATTGCAGGCGGACTGCTATCTGTGCACAACTGTCTGATATTAAACATGGTAGAGAAAATAGCGCGAGAATAAATGAGCGTTAGGCAACCCAGTGGTTTTGGCGGGATATCGACTTGGGCAATTATTTCAACGCGTGAATGTAATTACTCAACAGGTGACCAGTGACACATCCGAGCCGAACAAGGCCAACGTAAAGGAAAGGCTGTACGCAAACAACACACACAAGTGAAATTGGGCACAAATATATTGTAGTAATAAAAATATTAAAAGTAACATTATATAGAGGAAAGAAAAATATTATATATATATATATATATATATATATATATATATATATATATATATATATATATATATAACAAAGAAAAATATAGGAGAAAGAAAGAAACCATTTACAAAAGGGAAAATGATTTAGAGGAAAAAAATGAAGGTACGTAATGATGTCTGGTATCATTTATTAATGTAAGTATAGGAAACTGTGTATGGCTTTGTGCGACAATCCTGATTTGCAGTTGGACAATCGATGCAAACAAATATAAAGAAGAAATTGTCCGATATTCATAGCATCTTTCCACACCCATAAATGTAAAATGTAGATAATGTTATATTCTGTTTCATTTATTTTATTTAGAAAAAAATTAAGTATAGTTTCTTCTTATTTGCTTTTATTTTGGAAAGGGAAAGATATTTTGTTTTAGTCTTCGAATGGACAAGGGAAAGGCATCTACTTGTTTATAGTATTAAGTTACTTGTAATACGAGCTGTTCCCAATCTAATTATTAACAGGGAATAAATTACTTAATGTCCCAGGAGTGTTTCCTTGCATTCTTTCACCCAGGTGTATTTAGTTATTTATTACATACATACATACATACATACATGCCCACACACAAATACATCTAGATATATATATATATATATAAATATATACTTACATATATATTTATATATGTACACAGACATATATATATAATACATAATATATATATATATATATATATATATATATATATATATATATATATATATATATATTGTTTGTATGTACCAATATATATATAAACATACATATATACATGGTGCAATGGATAAATGCTCGTCAAAATTAAGCAAAAATGAAAATAACACTGACATTTTAACAGATGTATTTACCAAATTTACACAAAAACATATTGAAATACTAAAGAGTAGATTTATTCAATAAAATCGGCTTTGGATTCAGCCTCAGCCTCCTGCAGATATTCTGGACGGTCGGCCTCCATTTTTAAAGTTGGTGATTGCTGCCATAACCTGCAGTTCATATTTGATGATACAAAGACTTTGTCTCTTGCTAAAGTGCGCAACACATAATAATCAACTAAGTTGCAGTCTGGAAATTTAGGTGGCCAAAGGTGGCGTAGTCGAATAAATTCTCTGACAATCATAACAGGGTTCTTCTGCTTTTTTTAGCATGGCGCAAAGTGAGGTTGTCAAACATAGGGTCATCCAGTAGCCACACTCTTGACTGACATAGTGCTCTTTTTTCATAGACGGTGCACAAATGTCCCTGCTATAGTGTGAAGTCGACAATATAAAAACAAACAACGCGTTCGCGCGAAATTAAAAATGGTGAAAATTCACACATCGCAGCATATATATATATATATATAGGGTTCGATGTATATACAAAGTGTATCCAAAACACTTTTACAAACTTTGACGGTGTGTGCCTGACATCAAAACATCAAAACAAAATAAAATGTCCATATAAGCCTATCTCAAAAAGGCTACTCATAACAAATATGTAAAATGCCCTTCACTTGCTTCTACACACGCATACACCCGTCGGATCACCGACGTGTGGGCCCTTTCAGATATACCCACATGTTATCGAATGGTTTCGCAGGCCCCCAGGACACGTTGATGAAGCAACTCTGAATTATTAATATCTGCTGCATAAACCAATTGTGGGTCCACAGATAAAAATTCAAAGGATTGAGGTCGGATAAATTTGCCGGACATGAGACCTGTTTTCCCCTGCCTATCCATTTTGTATCGCGAACATTGTGACTAAATGCATATTGTTCATGCAGGGTAACCATCTTGTATGAACCATATGCGTTTTCTTATTAGCAGGGATACAAACACTATCAGATCTTAAAGTGGGTTCCAAATAAAGTCCCTCTAAACAGCTCCTGTAAGACATACTGATAGTGCTGATTGGCCTACCAGACAGTCATCAACAATTTCATCCCAAATATTAATCGTCAAATGATGCTGATGTCTATCTTGGATTGTACATTTGGAAATCTGATCCGCCCACAAATTTTTGTTATGTAAATTTCTTATTCTATCTCTTCTAAATAGTGCCTCTTCCATAATCAATACGGAAGAGACAAGCAACATATCAGTAATTTGTGCAATAAAGCACCGGAAAAACTGATCCCACGGTGGGTGATTAGAGGGCGAAATAACCTAGACACTTCTAATTCAGAACTTCATGAGTTATTGAGGTTTATTCTATTTGCTGGCAGACACATCATACAATCATTCCGCTTCAAGCAAGTCAATAAAGATACTAAGACGGTACTGCGTGTGAGACAATATAAGACAAAAAAAAATAGGGAGAGAACACTAAAAGGACAGGCATTAAGAAACAGAAGATAATGAGTAACATTGACTTTAATTTAATGTAATTACATATATATATATATATATATATATATATATATATATATATATATATATATGTACACTGCGTGCCAAATTATTATCGAGATAACTTTTTACTAATATTTCAAAAACCGTCCCATCGATTCACATTTTCACACCATGTTGGCAACACTGACCTGCGCAATCACTGAAATTTTCGTACTGATCTGCGCAATGTAAACAAACTGATGCCATATTTGTCATCAGCACGATGATCTCACCGTGCCAAATTATTAGAAAAGTGTAAGAATTTAGTGAAAAGATGGGCCGTAAAAGCGGTTCAAGTGATGCTGAAAAGAAAACTATCACCTCAGAACTCTCAAAAGGTAAATCTACCCTAGAAATTTCTAAAATGATACGGAGGTGTCATCAAACAGTGAAAAAGATCCCCGCCGACCCTACACAAGTATGCATAAGTGCAGATAAAGTCAAGCCGAGGGTTATTTCCCGTCGTTTCATGGCACAATTTAAACGAGAGGCCACCAATAACCCTGGACTTACCAGTTAAGAGCTTTTCAGTCGCATTGTGGATCCTACTGTGTCTAAAACTACTCGGTGTTGGTATCTGAGGGAAATAGCAACAACAGTCAAACCTGTATCGAAGCCTCCGTTGAGAAATCACATTCAAAATTTATTGAAATGGGCCGAGGACAATATGAAGATTGACTTCTCTAAAGTTTTGTTCACAGACCTAACTCGAGCAACACTTGATGGGCCAGATAGATGGTGCAATGGCTGGGTAATGAACGGGCAGTATCGCCATCAGCGTTTGCGACGCTAATAAGGCGGTGGAGGCATAATGATATGGTGGTATTATTGGAAAAAACATTAGTGGGCCCATGGAGAGTACCAGATGGCGTCAAAATGAATGGTGATGCATACATAGCGTTTATGAAGGAGCTTCTTGAACCGTGGATGAAAATGTAAAGAGTTGCCTTCAGAAGGGCCGTTGTTTTTATGCAAGATAATGCTCCCTCACATGCTGCTCACGAGACTACTGAATATTTGAAACAGTTAGGCTTCGATGGACCTCGAAAAATGAAGTGGCCAGCAAATTCTCCCGATTTGAACCAAATCGAAAACCTTTGGAGCATCATGAAGCAAAGACTGTACGCCAACGGATGACAATTCAGGAACAACGCTGAGTTGTGGGAAGCAATTCTTGACATATCTCGCTGCATTACAGCAGATGACATCCTACAATTAACAAATTCTATGGATCGTAGACTTCTTCAAGTAATTTCAAAATAGGAAAAGCACATTCCATATTAATTTGTTTAAAACTGTGTCTTTGTTTGTAACTGTAATTATTTGTTTGATTATCTTATTTATTAGCGTCTTTTGATCAAAAACATTCACGTGAAACATTAATAAACTTTTCGTTTGCTCAATTCTGGTAATTTTACTGATCTTTCTAATAATTTGGCACGGTCAAATCACCGTGCTGATAACAAATATGGCGCCAGTTTGTTTACATTGCGCAGATCAGTACGAATATTTCAGGGATTGCGCAGGTCAGTGTTGCCAGCATTGTCTGTAAATTTTGTGTGAATTGATTGCACGGTTTTTGAAATATTAGAAAAAAGTCATTTCGATAATAATTTGGCACGCAATGTAAAATACGATTGAATAAAAAATAATAATAATATAACTTAATGATATACGTGAATATATATATATATATATATATATATATATATATATATATATATATATATATATATATATATATATAATAAAGAGAACATGGAAGACAACTGTTAGAGGCGACAGGTTGTTTCATCCTAAACGCAATCGTCAGGCCTGACGATTGCGTCTAGCATGAAGCATCCAGTCGCCTCTGACCGTTGACTCTAATGTTCACTTTTATATTTATATTTACACGCGCTCTATCTCTGATATTGAGTAATTTATTCCATAAATATAGCACACCTTAAAATATATTTACACACACAGAGACACACACACACACACACACACACACATATATATATATATATATATATATATATATATATATATATATATATATATATTTATAGACTAATATAATAGAAATTCTATAAGGAATACAATCAATCTTACTAGTTCTGGCTATTAAGACTTACCGAAACACCAAATCGACCGACGGTAACTATTGGGAACTTTTATTACTTCCAACTCAGTACATATATATATATATATATATATATATATATATATATATATATATATATATATATAGAGAGAGAGAGAGAGAGAGAGAGAAAGAGAGAGAGTGACATCAAGTTTCAGTTTCGAACAACTGGTGGCCTCTTCAATCATCAGCGCTTCAAAGCCAAGACCCACCTTCGTACGCAAATTATTCGTGATTTGTTGTTTGTTGAGGATGCGGCTCTTGTAGTGACATCCTTTGAGGTGGCCCAACATCTAATAAATCGTTTCTCTGCTGCATGTAAAGCATTTGGTCTTACACTTAGCATAAAGAAAACTGAAGTTGTTCACCAACCTTGTCCTACTCCGAAGCAATTGCCTGGTGAGAAAAAAAAAACCATCGGTCTACAAATTTCCAGAGAGACCATTGAGAATAGAAGACAAGCCCCTAATATATGTAAAGTCTTTCACCTATCTTGGTAGCAAAGTCAATTACAGTGGAACTTTAGATGATGAAATCATGCATCGGATTGCTAAGGCTACCAGTGCTTTCGGCAAACTTCGCCATCGCTTGTGGAATGAGCGGGGTATTCGACTGGATACGAAAATTCGGGTCTACAGAGCTGTTGTACTTGCCATCCTTTTGTATGACTCAGAGTCGTGGACTCCATATACGCCAGCTAGATGTTTTCCATAAAAGCTGCCTGCGTGCAGTCTGTGGACTTAACCTTCAAGATAGAACATTTAAGGTAGACCTGTTTAACAGGTGTAATATTGGAGGAATCGAGATTTTTATCATACACTCTCAGTTACGGTGGACTGGCCATGTCTTGAGAATGTCTGATGACAGGATACACAAGATCCTAATGTACAGCCAGTTAGATAAGGTCTACAGGAATGTAGGACGCCCATGGCTAAGATACAAAGACAGCTGAAAAGCAACTTGTCAGCATTCAATATACCACATAACACCCTTGAGCTCTTAGCTTTGGAGCGAGTAGAATGGAGATCAACGTGTTTTAGTGGACTCAGTAACTTTCAGTCTGTTTGTCTGAATCATCTTCGAGAGCGAGGGCTATATCTAAAAGGTCAGCGAATCTAACAGTGATCTCATCTCACTATCCACACTCTTGCTCCATATGTGGCCTCCTTTGTATATCACTATCGGGTCTTAAATGCCACTTAAGATTATCGCACAAACTTTCATAACTGAATCAACTAAGCTGTCAGATCCTCATACGAAACCGACGGGAGATCTGTTTGTTTGTTTGAGTTTTATGGCATATCAACCACTGTGGGTTATTTAATGCCAAATCCAGTTTATATGAATTTTAAATGCCTATTTTGTATGGAATAAAAATGTATAGCTGGCAACATTATTGTTTCAAAAAGAAACTAAAAAAACGTATAGCTGGCAACATTACTCTTTTACAAAAAAAACGTATAGCTGGCAACATTACCCCTTTACAAAAAAACGTATAGCTGGCAGCATTACTCTTTTACAAAAAAAACGTATAGCTGGCAACATTACTCCTTTACAAAAAACGTATAGCTGGCAACATTACTCTTTTACAAAAAACGTATAGCTGGCAACATTATTTTTCTGAAAACATTATCTGAGACCTTGCTGTTGGATGCAGTTTATCACCGTACCCAGGACGCGGATGTAGTTTACCGTCATACCCAGGACGTCCGACGGGAGAGTCCATTATATATATATATATATATATATATATATATATATATATATATATATATATATATATATATAAAAGTAAACATAGAAGTCAAAACTTAGAGGCGACAGTCTGTTTCATGCTATATGCAATCGTCAGGCCTGACGATTCCATATAGCATGAAACAGACTGTCACCTCTAAGTGTTGACTTCTATTTTCACTTTTATATTTATACACGCTCTGTCTCTGATATTGAGCACTTTATACCATAAATATAGCACACCTAAAGACTATATTTCTCCATATATATATATATATATATATATATATATATATATATATATATATATATATATATATGTGTGTGTGTGTGTGTCTGTGTGTGTGTGTGTTTACAGACTAATAAAATAGAAATTCTATAAGGAATACAATCAATCTTATGAGAAGTTCTGGCTAGTTAGACATACCGAAACACCAAGTCGACCGACAATTAACTATTGAGAAGTTTTTTTACTTCCAACTCAGTACATCTATATATATATATATATATATATATATATATATATATATATATAAAGTTATATATATATATATATATATATATATATATATATATATATATAAAGTTATATATATATATATATATATATATTAAGTTATATATATATATATATATATATATATATATATATATATATATATATAGTTAAGTTTTATATATATATATATATATATATATAGATATAGATAGATAGATAGATAGATAGATAGATAGATAGATAGATAGATGCAAAAGGAAAGGGACTTTATCAAGGAAATTGCGAATATTTTATTTTTGTTACAAATATTTGTATACAAGATCCAAATTTTATTGTTTTTCAAATGTTTTAGGTATAGGAAATAGATATTGATCGGGTTTCCTGAAAAGTCAGTGAAGATATTGATGACCTAAAGTGACACAATTCAATGCAAAATAATCGAATATAAGTGAGGGTATGTTTTTGAGTTTTTTATATGCAAATTACTGTTTAAATTATTTTACTTTGGGATTTTTTACGTGTTATATATTTTGAGTAACATATGGTTATGTGTATAACCGTTTTCTTTTAAGTTTTTAACATTCTATTTTTCAATTCAGTAATCTAGTCATGTATTTTGGCTTAAGAAAGTAGTAATTCTTAACCAATCAATGATATATTTAAAAATCTTTATAAAGAAAAATTTGGTTGACCTTTAGGCCATCTATGAGAGGCGTTTTTGAAATTTCTAGAAAGTGATCCTCTGAAAAATATTTTATTACAAATCTCTTGATTTCAGATATATAGTTGATTCTCCAATATTATACACACAATATATAAGTTTACCCGATCTTGTTAACAAGCTAAATAACGTGGAACCAACAAAAGACTTTATCTTTGAATCTGTGTCTAACATTTCAACACTTCTTAGGTAGTATGTTGCACAGATATAATAACGAACGTCAGTTTGTGATTTACAGAAAACCTACCAACAAGAACGATCTGGGCTAGTTTTACTTCCAGTATTATTTCAAGATCAAATTGGGAATAATTATAAGATTTTATTTAAGATCACCAAGAATATGCTGCCCCCAGTACCTAACCAAAGAAAAAATACACACACACACATATATATATATATATATATATATATATATATATATATATATATATATATATATATGGAGGGATGGATGGAAGGAAGGCGAGGGAAAGAGGGTGAAAATCTGCAGCTCCCAAATTTGGGGAACTTACGGAAATGCCTTCCTCATTGACAAAGCTTGACAGGGCAGAATATTATTGCATGATGGATTGATTTTATGATATAACAGAAATTTTCCCGAATATACGCAGGGCATACTGTGCTCAGTTGGACATACGACATTATTGAACAATATTTTTTTAAATTCTTTCAAATTTTGGTAAGCCTGGAAAATAGGAAGATAGACATATTTATCCCCCTCTCTTTCTCTCTCTCTCTCTCTCTCTCTTGGTATTCGCTTGTGCGTACATGATTCTATGCTAGCGACAATTAGCGGATTAGACTAAAATTAAATATGGAGGCAGCAGCTGTCCAATATTATTACATACCAGGGACAAGACATTCTGTAAATACAATCAGGCTATTGGAAAGGGCACGTGAATGCAGCCGGAAATTAAACTCAATTTCATTTTCCGTTTTTTGCGAGTCAGTTTATGGTTTAATAAGTCAGTTCGACTAGAGTTAACGTGGGATTCGACTTTTCCCATCGATTTCGAAAAATATTGCATTATTTACATGTCACAATGGATGATTGAGAGAAAAGTGGATGAGCCACACAGTACGTACCTTGAGTACGTAAATATGTGCGTACTTGCAAACTTGTATTTTTACGTGTATATATGTGTGTTTATGTTATATGTCTTCCAAACAAATCAGAAATCTACGAGATCAATGCAAATAATGATTCTAATCAAAATAATGATAAAAAAATATTATGTGGTAAGAGCCAATTACTATCATGAATGAACTGGATCCATTCATGATAAACAGTGATGGGTAATTGCCAAAGGAGATAATACTATTGCAGTGAATTTTCTATTCGAGTATTGAATACTACAATCACGACTGACTCTGTCGCGTTAGGTGTTGTAACTTTCCAGACCCCCACATCACAACAAATTTGAAAAAGAAAGTAAAAAGAAAAACAGACGTGAGGAATAGAGTGAACGAGTTCATTGCGAAAGGTTGAGCTGATGTTTGCAACTCGATTTTTAGTCGTGCCATTGCTTGTTCCATCATCATGTATGCTATGTATGGATGCGGATTTTTGATCCTGCCACGGTATTAAACTCCCTTTAATAGATGCGGCAATCTTAAGCATCTTTTTTTCCAATAGTGCTTATATAAAAACAGCATAATATGTAATAAATTATCTCTCTTTGGCGTCTTTGAGGTTTTTGAAGCATCTTTTAGACTTTTGATCAAATTGTGCACCAAAACCCTTACGAATATATCTCTTGTTTTTTGAGTTTTTTGGGGATTTTTTTTTTGGGGGGGGGTTGTATTTACAACACTATTCTCTTAAAAGTCCCTGTTATCATTTTGTATTGTTTTCCTGCAGTTTAAACAAACTAGACTGAGGTTTTCCCAGTCATGTTTTATTATTATGGCTATCTTCAGTGTCTACTTGATATAACCTTATTAAGCTTAATGTCGGCTTGTGTTCTGGTCTTTTTCCTTCAGCCAATTCATCTTAAACATCTGCTAAGAGATACCACCGTCCTTGTAAGATATCAACGTCACACACGTGCATTTGCCACTGGATACCCACTATACCGCAGATATACTATTAATGAAAGTGACTAAGATCACACATGTATAGAGCAATGAAGACAAAACACAAGTAGAGTAAACTTTCAATTTTGTCTCAGTCGAAATTTAATCCTGAGAATATGGATGTCCATACAGTTTTCTGACTGGCATTCTTGATTCTGATAGAGATTTCATTATTAAGAGTATTTATTATATTTACATTACTGTGTGAATATATGAACCTTTACACAACCTGAAATTTATGGCCACACATAAATGTTTGGCTCAGAGTAGGATTTATTTGGAGTACGTTGTTACATTAGAGCGGGATTTTCTAAATAGTCGTTACACATAAAATACTGTAATTAAATTTATTAAGAAGGGGTGAGTTTGAGAATTAAAAGGCGATTGTGGAAGATGAGATAGAGAGAGAGAGATAGAGAGAGAGATAGAGAGAGAGATAGATAGAGAGAGAGATAGATATAGAGAGAGATAGATAGATAGAGAGATAGAGAGAGAGAGAGATAGATAGATAGAGAGATAGATAGATAGAGAGATAGATAGAGAGATAGAGAGAGATAGATAGATAGAGAGATAGAGAGAGATAGATAGATAGAGAGATAGAGATAGATAGATAGATAGATAGATAGATAGATAGATAGATTTTTCTTGTCACTATGAATAGATAGTTTTTTTTTCTAAATACAATTGTATTTATTGCTACAAATGGAATTAACCCTCTTATAACGTAAATGTAAATTAGAAAACTGTATTCATTATTTATTCTGCCATCGAACTTTCTTTTAATTATCAAATCTGATCAGAAAAGTGAATCTTAAAAAGTAGGTATCGTGATAATAGTTTACAGATATATTTCGCAGTCTAATACAATACTAATACAATTGCTAGTATTCTATAAGTCATTTAATACTCGTTCCTATGGTCTTCATGTTATATCGGGAATTTATATTTCTAAGCCAAATATTGTTTTCCAAGACTTTTCCATATTTGTATGTAAAGTTTCATATAACCTTGAACACTCTCCACACAAGTAGAGTATCATAGTTGTCATTTGATTTCATCAATATATCTATCTCAATATCTTATTAGTGCAGTGTTGAAACTTGACTAATGCATGGAATAATAATGCAACGTAAAATGTACTTAGAACAAAATGTTTTGAAACAAGAAAGTGTACACAATATTTACATATAGTCTTTTGTATATTCCTGGGAAGACCGTTCCCGGAATGTGTGTTGACTGAGTCGCAGTCGGGCATTGTCTCTGGTTGAATCTCTTGATTCCTTCCCTCTCTTCCCTGTACCAACCATATTTATATGGTCGGTACTCCACTATGCAAATTAGGTGGATCCTACCATAACACCCCCATCCCAAGCCTTGGAATCCCTTTTGGATTTCAAACTGGCTTCCTATATGGGTTGATGTTTATGGCTATTCTTTGTAGATCCATTTGCATACTTTTAATATTTTTTTCGTTTTGGATTCACGTCCAATGGTTCCGTGAACTTTCGTTTCCTACCGGATCTTCTCGGTTCAGGAATATTCTGCGGAGGTTCTACTTGAAACATATCATACATTACATCAATGGAATCTTCCTCCTCGTCCGGTATACTCTCTTCATGCTCTAGAACGTAACATTTCTTAAGTTGGTTCTGGTGCCTTTTATGAGTATTCTTCGGCCCTTTAATTATGTAAATCAGGTCACCGATTATCTTGACCACTATGCCTCGCTCCCAGAACTCAACGTTGTTTGTGTAGCTCTTGAAAAACACCTCTCCGGCGGTGTATCTTTTTCTCACTGTATACATAGTATTCTTTACTCTATTTTTTCCTGGCAAAAGCTTGTCAAACACTGACTTAACTTTCCTAGCGAACATTAGTTCAGCTGGTGCCATGATTGAGTGTATTCTCTGGTTTGGCGTAATTCTGTATACCTGTAGGAATTGCTGAAGCACCTTTTCCGTTGGAACTCCTGAGGCTTTCTTCAGCGCGCGCTTTAAAATATCGACAAATCTTTCTGCGAGTCCATTGGGCCTCCGATGATACAGCGGCGTCGTTATGTGGTTAATTTGATATAACTCACAAAATTCCTTAAATTCTTCAGAAGTGAATTGTGTACCATTGTCTCTCACAATACACTCTGGCACACCGAACCGTGCAAATAGTTCATGCAAAAAAGTTGTTGTGGTATTGGACGTAGGCTTTTTGCAGCGTAGTACTTCCGGCCATTTTGTAAAACTATCTACCACTATTAAGTAGTAATAATCTTCTAGTGGACCAGCGAAATCAATGTGTAATCTTGTCCACGGATGATCCGTCTTGGGTCATGGTTTGTGTACTATAGGTGGTGCCTTAGCTGCTAACGCACACCCTTTACATCGATGAACCATGTTTGCGATATCCACATCCATTCCTTTCCAATATACAAAACTTCGCATTAAGCTTTTTGTTCTATTAACCCCCGGGTGACCCATATGAAAGTCCCGTAGTATTCTTTTCTGCAACTTTTTTGGTACTACTACTCTCTCGCCATATAATAAAACTCCGTCACAAAATGAATAAATCTCCTGCACTTTTTGGTCATTTGCTACCATTTTGCTTTTTATTTCTAAAATGAAATCATCGCTTTCAGCTTCTTTTTTAATGTCCTTTGATGTAACCGGTAGCTCTCTTAAAATGTTGTTTACCATGCTTTTCACCTCATAATCTGCTCTGATATTTGCAATAATTGATTCTTCGAATCTTTTTTCTTGACTCGGTACGAGTCTTGATAAGCTATCCACATGAATTATATTTTTGGATGATAGGTGCTTTATGTGAAAATCATAATTGAGAAGAATGGTTCCCCATCTCAACAGACGATTTGCCGTATAAACGGGTAACCCTTTCTTCGAACCAAAAATAGTGATCAGAGGTTTATGATCCGTTTCAAGAATAAAATGTCTGTCGTGGATGTATCTGTGAAATTTAGTTATGGCAAAAATGATACTCAGCGCCTCTTTTTCGATCTGTGAGTAACTCCTTTCTCCTGGGAGTAAAGTTCTCGAAGCATATGCAATTGGTTTTCTAGAACCATCTGTTATTATGTGTTGAATACACGCTCCAATCCCGTATGAACTGGCGTCACTTGCCACTACAATATCAAGTTTTGGATTGTAATGGGTTAAAAAGAGGTCTGATGTAAGCATTTTCTTTATTTCATCAAAGACTTTCTGACATTCTACCGTCCATTCCCATGCCTTGTCTTTTTTTAGTAGTTCATTCAACGGAGCTCTTAGATTGTACATTCCTTTAATGAACGCTTCATAATAATTTGCGAGCCCCAGAAAACTCTGTAGCATCGCCACATTAGTGGGCGTCGGCATGTCTCTAATCGCAATGGACCTTTCTGGATCTGGACATCTGCCATTTTTGTTGATTATGTGACCTAAATACTTAATTTCCTCCAAACCAAATTCACACTTTGACTCTTTGACTTTAAATCCAAGTCCTGAATCTTTTTAAATACTTGATTGAGATGCTCTCGATGTTCGTCGACGGTTTCGCTCCTTACTATGATGTCGTCTAAGTAGGCGCACGCAAAGTCTAAGTCATTCAACATGACGTCCATAGCTTGTTGAAAAATGGCTGGTGCCACTTTAATACCAAAAGGAAGCCTGTTGTACTTGAATAACGCTCTATGTGTGTTTATCCCTAGTAACTTCGAACATTCTTCTTCGACGAGAATTTGGAGATAGGCATCTGATAAGTCGATTTTTGAAAATATAACTCCACCATTTAGCTTGTTAAAAATCTCCTCCGGACTCGGTAACGGGTAATGGTAGTCCTCGATTACCGAGTTCAACCCTGTCGAAAAATCAACACAGACTCTGATTTGGTTTGATTTCTTTTTAATGCACACAATCGGCGCAGCCCATGAATTAGATTCTACTTTCGAAATAATTTACATTTTTTCCAACCTATCAAGTTCTTCGTTAATTTTCTCTACACTTGCGAAAGGCACGTTACGTTTCTTTTTCAAAATTGGCATAGTATTTTCCTTTAATTCAAATTTAGCTTCAAACTTGTTACATCTTCCAAGACCAGGTGTGAAGGTTTCCGGAAACTTTTTCTTTAATTCATTTTTAATGTCCTGACTTGTTTGCGTATTACTTTCTACTTTTCTGCAGAATGAATTTAACGGTTTATCCCACAATTCGAATGTTTCAATAAAATCTGTACCCATCAAGTTTTCTCCATTTTTCAGAATGAAAACCTTTATTTTTTTAACAATCCCGTTCAATTTCATGGGAAGTACATTTTGTGTTGCATTATTATTCCATGCATTAGTCAAGTTTCAACAATGGCGACGAGGTAGAAAGAACCACACGAGAAAAAAATTTAATAATTGATAGCCAATTGGGACAAGTCATTGAAGAACCCAGGCTGAAGGAAAAAATTATTAATTAAAATCCAACATCTAACGGAACGGCGAAAGATTCTGAATTTCTGGATATTTAGAAATCGTTAAAGGACGACTAAGCATAAGGAACGTTCACTCAGAAAAAATTAAAAGGTGTCGTAAACGAATAACGGTGATTTTAAATTGAAAAAGTTATCTACAACGAGACACCCGTAAAAAAAACTGGCCGACTACAAAAACGTGCATGGAATTAAAAGGCGCACAAATACACCGTGTCGATTTTGAAAGGTAACGAACTTTTAAAAAGATTTTTTTTTTTTTTGTTTGCTCAACAATATTTTATAGTGACGAATTTACTTCTGATCAGAAGTTTGTCATTGAAATACGCGAACCCGAGTTGAAATTTGATATTCTTTTTAAATGTTTCAGTCGTCACATATTTCCTCAAATCTCTATCTGATTTGATATTCGAATTTGTTTGTCTAATTCGGCTATTGAATTTTTTCGTTTTACAACACGATACTTTGTGTCCCTTCTTGTGGCACACGAAACATTTCTTATTTCTATATGGGCAATTTACCTCCCAGTGTCTTTCGTTGCAACATCTGCAATTATATGGTGGAACCTTTTTTTTCCTCCTGGTTCTTCTTATTTAATTTTTCTTGTCTATTTTTAAAATACGCCGAATTTTTTCTCCACTTTTTTTCTGATGGGTAATTTGACTGTTTTTTCATTTTTTTTAATATAAGCAATGCCAGCTTCTTCGATTTTTTGAGACTCTTTCTTTAAAATTACGGCCCGCTGACACACCTCTGCTAACGTTTTCAGGGTAAGGTTTTGTTCAGATTCGAGTTTAGACAAAACTCTACGTCTTATTTCGGCACTCTTACTGTATACCAGTCCTTGAGCAAAAATTAAGCACTTAAATTCTTCCACCGTAATCTCTGCCAATCTGAAAGTGTCACAATGTCTATTCACTATAGATGCATATGTTAAATAATCCTGATCGTCGGTTTTAGTGATATTCACGAATAACCATCGCTTAAGCCAAAGCGACATATTTGCTCCAAACAGCTCTTTAGCAATTTCACTGTTTCCAAGAATTCCAATTCATTCGTTCTTCTCGGTAGAATAAAATCTACAAATTTGCTATGTTCTGGTGTACCTAGCTTTCTTAGTAATAGACTGACTTTTCTTGAATTCGACCAGTTTTCACAGTCTGTTTAGAAAATATCTTCATATCGTTTAAAGTACGCTTCAAACGTTTTTTCTTCGTCTGGCACATATTTGAAAGTTTCCAGCGAATTAAATATGGTGTTATTAGAATATGAAGAATTTCCCTCATTTGCCTGATTGTTGTTTAATTTCTACAATATTAACTTTTGAATTTCTAAAATTTGCTTTTCTTGATATTTTTGCTGGGATTTGAATAATTCAGCCTGACTCAACTGCTGGGATTTGAATAATTCAGATATAACTTTATATAATTCATCCATCTTTAGCTGATAGTGTTCATGCAACAAAGAATATACCTTTAATTTGTGTATCTATGGATATAATATAAGCTGACCAGAAAAATCGAAACAACTTACGACTTTTTTATTTTTTGTCTTGCTTTATATTCAAGCCCGTGATAATCAACTTTAGTATTTTTTTTTATTACTTCTGTTCGCGTATTTCAATGACAAACCTCTGATTTTTATTATCAGAGGTAAATTCGTCACTATAAAATATTGTTGAGCAAACAAAAAAAAAATAATTTTTTTAAAAGTTCGTTACCTTTCAAAATCGACACGGTGTATTTGTGCGCCTTTTAATTCCATGCACGTTTTTGTAGTCGGCCAGTTTTTTTTACGGGTGTCTCGTTGTAGATAACTTTTTCAATTTAAAATCACCGTTATTCGTTTACGACACCTTTTAAATTTTTCTGAGTGAACGTTCCTTATGCTTAGTCGTCCTTTAATGATTTCTAAATATCCAGAAATTCAGAATCCTTCGCCGTTCCGTTAGATGTTGGAATTTTAATTAATAATTTTTTCCTTCAGCCTGGGTTCTTCAATGACTTGTCCCAATTGTTGAAGGCTATCAATTATTAAATTTTTTTCTCGTGTGGTTCTTTCTACCTCGTCGCCATTGTTGAAACTTGACTAATGCATGGAATAATAATGCAACACAAAATGTACTTAGAACAAAATGTATTGAAACAAGAAAGTGTGCACAATATTTACATATAGTCTTTTGTATATTCCTGGGAAGACCGTTCCTGGAATGTGTGTTGAATTAGTCACAGTTAGGCAGAGTCTCTGGTTGAATCTCTTGATTCCTGTATTTATCAATCCACCCACGAGGATCGAATGTGGCACAAGGCCGTTTTAATGTGGGTATCCCCGAGCCCGTAGGCTCGGCCAAAAATATGGCCTTTCTGAACCCGCCTAGACGGGTTCAAGCCCTGTGAACCTCTCCGGACGAAAACTTGCCCTTCGGCAAAGCCTCGTCTGGGTTCCCCTCTGCTAATGCAGAGAGTTCGACAGTCGCCGAGGAATCTCTTGATTCCTTCACTCTCTTCCCGGTACCAACCATATTTATATGGTCGGTACTCCACTATGCAAATTAGGTGGATCCTACCACAACATGCAGTCAGCATGAATTTGTTTGTTACACTAACAGCACACAGTTCTTGGTAATAACTGTCATGGTCGTAAGTACTTGAACAAAAAAATGAATTTTGGGAACTTTATTCACAGTTTTTATACCGCTGTAGTAAATCTTATTGGAAAATTGGAAAATGCGATAAAAAACATATAAGGAGGCTTAAGTGTTGTCATTATTAAAACCTGTTTGTATTAGTACATGTCAATGAAACATAGGACAGTGGATAAAGTGACAGGACCCAAAGAGTGTGAGTTCAATACCCGGTTAAAGCAGTGAATTTGATGAGGAAAATTAACATGAGATACTTAACACCCATTAAACATGGCACGTAGAACTAAAACAGTCTACCCCAGTGAGCGAAATAAAGTGTTCAGTTCGACATTCCAACAACCTGAAGAAGGATGGAGCGTACAACGGCCGAAACGTTGTAATAAATATGGCAACAAAGATGAGTACAATGTTCAAAGAATTTAAATATTGTTTTATTGATATAGATGTGTGCTAATGTGTTTTGTGTGGGCGCATGCGTATGTTTTTTCATGTGTTATATAAAAATAGATATACATAAATACATACATATGCGTGCGTATTCGCGTATGTGTGTGTGTTTGTGTGTGCATTTGTGTGCGTGCGTGTATGCGTATGTGAAATCATAAGTCGAAAAAATATGTTGAGGGCAAAATAGGATCCTGTTAAGTGTCTCCTTTCTTCACAGAACTGCAGCTATAACAGTGTGGGATATTTGAAAAAATGAACAATAGAAATTCAAAATAAAAAGCAAGAGATAAGGAATTCAATTAAATCTTCTAAGATATGCATCTAGTTCCACCGGATTTTTAAAAAATCATAATCTCCCGATGTAAAATTCTCATTTGCATTTGTCATATTTATCTCCCTAACGACTATACATTTATATAATTTCATCCAAATTATTATTGTTATTATTTACTTTTTTATCTAAATATATCTATTAAGTTGGTTCAAAAATAATGACGTAATAATGTCGTTTTTGACGTTAAGAAATGCGTCAAAAAACGACATTATTACGTCATTATTTTTACACCAACCTAATAGTAAAATGATCTCAGATGAAATAAAACTTAATGACCGATTCGTTAAAATTAGCACAAAGGATTGTTACAGTATCATCAAGGACCATAAACCGGACTTTGAGGCTAATTTTGCCATCAAGATCATAGATCCTTCCAGGTATGAGATTGGTAGAACAAGTAAAATAATCCTGGAAAGAGGAAATAATCAAATTAAGGATTACCTTGGATTAACGAAATGGATTAACACCATGGATGTCGCCAAATGGTTTGAAATATAAAGGATAAATCTATTTGTTCCCTAATCCAGTTTGACATCGAGGAATATTACAACGTCGATCCCAAGGAAAACATTTTAAAGCTGCTCTAGAATTATATGAGGATGAAAGTAACATCATCACGAATGCCAAAATCAGTTCTCATTCATAATAAAGAACAGGAGATGAAAAATAAATCTGGAGACCATTTTAATATTACAATGGAATTGTTGGACTCTGCAGGGTCTAGTGATCTTGGATTGTTTATTTTAAATAATCTCACAGCCCATCGTGAAATTAATATAGATGATATTGGATTATATAGGGATGATGGCCGTATGGTTATGAGGAATTCAACTAACTTCAAAAATGACAAAATTAGAAAAATAATACATAAAGTGCCTAAATTTAAAAGTTAATGTCAATACAGATTTAAAAAAGGTAAACGTCCCCGATGTAACACTAGACTTAATCAATAATATATACCAAATATATGAAAGCCAATAGTAATACTTTATATATCCACTCGAAGTCAAGTAACCCTCCATCTATAATAAAACATCATCAATAAAACATAGAATTAGCATTAACTCTGCCAAGGAAGATATATTTTATAAGCACTGCAATTTTTATAATAAAACTTTAAAAAGTAGTGGCTATAAATACCCTGATATTAAATATAGAAAGGATAATAATAATAAGTAGAGAAAAAATAGAAACATTTAACCAATGGTTAGTAATAATTTAGGATATTTTTTTTTTGCTTTTACTGAAAACATTGTCCAAGTAATAATCCTCTTAGGATGATTTTTAAGAAAAATACGCTAAAATTAATTTATAGTTGTACTGATAATCTAGAAGAAATTATAAAAAAAACATAATAAAATCCTAGATAAAAATAATAATGATTCCATAAAAAAAATTGTAATATTGATAATAAATTGTGTAACTGTAGAAATCCCATTAATTTTCCATTGCATAATAAATTTCTTACTGAATCTATAGTTTACCAATGTACTATTTTATCTTTTGAAAATCCAAATGTTAAGAAATTTTATATTGGTAGCACAAAAATCCCTTTTAAATTAAGATGGTACGAACATATTTCGTTTTTTCAACAACAATCGGTATCGTAACCGAACATCCCTCTTTAAATAGTTTTGGTATTTAAAAGAAATCAATAAAAAAAAACCATAGTAAAATGGAAAGTATTTTTAAAAAAACACGAGAATGTGTAGGTCATTTGATGACCTACAGTGTATCACAAAAGTGAGTACACCCCTCATATTTCTTCAAATATTTAAGTATATCTCTTCATGGGAGAGCACTGAAAAAATTACCTTTTGACACAATGAAAAGTAGTCTGTCTGCAGCATATATAACAGAGTTAATTTCTTTTCCCCTCAAAATAACTCAAAATATAACCATTAAAAGTTAAATCCCTGGCAACAAAAGTGAGTACACCCCTAAGAAACTACACCCCTAAAAAGTGAGTACACTCCTAAGAAACTACACCTCTAAAAAGTGAGTTGACCCCTAAGAAACTACACCCCTAAATGTCTAAATTGAGTACTGCTTTTTATTTTCCCTCCAAAATGTCATGTGACTCATTAGTGTAACTATGCCGATGTGTTCATGGGGAGCAGGTGTATTCAAATTTGTAGTGCAGCTCTAACACTCTCTCTTACCGGTCACTGAAAGTTCCAACATGGCACCACATGACAAAGAACTCTCTGAGGATCTTAAAAAACGTATTGTTGCACTACATAAAGATGGCCAAGGCTACAAAAAGATTGCCAACACCCTGAAACTGAGCTGTAGCACATTGGCTAAGATCATCCAGCATTTTAAAAGAGCAAGGTCCACTCAGAACAGGCCTCGGGTAGGTCGTCCAAAGAAGCTGAGCGCACGTGCTGAGCGTCACATGCAAATGCTTTCTTTGAAAGATCGGCGTAGGAGTGTGGTTAGCATTGCTGCAGAGATTAGAGAGATTGGGATTCAGCCTGTTAGTGTTCAGACCATACGCCGCACACTACATCAAATTGATGTGCATGGCTGTCACCCCAGGAGGAAGCCTCTTCTGAAGGCAATACACAAGAAAGACCGCAAACAGTTTGCTGTAGACATGTCATCAAAGCCCATAGATTACTGGAACCATGTCCTATGGTCTGATGAGATGAAATTTAATTTGTTTGGTTCTGATGGCCTTAAGCATGTGTGGCGGCGACCAGGTGAGGAGTACAAAGATAAGTGTGTCATGCATACAGTCAAGCATGGTGATGGGAATGTCATGGTCTGGGGCTGCATGAGTGCTGCAGGTATTGGATAATTACATTTCATTGAGGGAAACATGAACTCCAACATGTACTGTGAAATACTGCAGCAGAGCATGATCCCCTCCCTCCAGAAACTGGCTCGCAGAGCAGTGTTCCAGCATGACAATGACCCCAAACACACATCCAACACAACCACTGCTTTACTGAAGAGGCTGAGGGTAAAGGTGATGGACTGGCCAAGCATGTCTTCAGACTTGAACCCAATAGAACATCTTTGGTGCATCCTCAAGCAGAAGGTGGAGGTGCGCAGAGTCTCAAATATTCGCCAGCTCCGCGACGTCGAAGAGTGGAAGAGCATTCCAGTGACTACCTGTGAAGCTCTGGTAAACTCCATGCACAGGAGAGTAAAGGCAGTTTTGAATAATGATGGTGGCCACACAAAATATTGACAGTTGAGATGTTGTATGTTAATATTGACAACTTTTCCTAAGGGGTGTACTCACTTTTGTTACCAGGGATTTAGCTTTTAATGGCTATATTTTGAGTTATTTTAGGGAAAAATAAATTAACTCTGTTATATATGCTGCAGACAGGCTACTTTTCATTGTGTCAAAGTGTAATTTTGTCAGTGTTGTCCCATGAAGAGATATACTTTAAATATTTGAAGAAATGTGAGGAGTGTACTCACTTTTGTGATACACTGTATGTCCTCTATATCTACATGAAAATATATACATTAATAAGTTCCCTAAAATGAATGATTTATTAAATCAAAGAAATGAACTTTAATGTAGGCATTGCACAATGTTTACATCAAAATACAGTTGATAGGATTTTCCATAAAAAAAATTATATATTATTTGACGACATATAATGGTAGATATAATAGTTACTTAATTCCTTGACTTTTGATTTTAAATTTACCCTGTCTAATTGAACCATTGAATATAATAAGTATTGTATTTTAGATCAAAATAATGAAATATATAAAATGATTTAATTATACTAAAGGCCCCTTTAAGACAATCTTAAAGTATATACAAATATTTTTTTTTAAAATCCCCAAATTAACCCATTGTTGGATATATATACCTCTGTGTTTTATTTCATTGTATCTTCTGAATATACTCTTAGCCAGAATCAATACGTGACGGCTCATCTAGACAAGTATGAATAGCATATACACACACACACACACACACACATATATATATATATATATATATATATATATATATATATATATATATAGTATATGAATAGCATATATAAACTTTCACCTACGTTTTTCATTTCTCTACTTTAGTTTATAACTGTCATTCGATTCGTCAAATACGTCCATACCTATAAAATTTGGAAATATTGTTCCCCTCTCTGTCTCTTCAATATAATGTCACTACGCTTTAAAAAGTAAATCATTTTCTTCAAAAGTTACTGAATATCGCTTGATAATGGAAATTTCGTGTTCCGAAACATAGCAATTTCCGTGTCATATATATATATATATATATATATATATATATATATATATATATATATATATATATATATATGTACTAGTGAAATATTTAGTTGCCACCTCAAGAATTAGCATGGGATGTACAGAAGACTAAAAAAATTTAAAAAGTGATTTTACAGTCATTCAAAAAGAGAATGGAACAAATTATGAAACTTATACTTTGAGAAACTTTTGCAATGAATGCTAAAAATTGGTGATACATAAATCAGAGGATAAAGCTGGTTATTTTGACTAGAGCAAAAGTTAATTATAAAGTACATTTTTTTTCTTTTTGTCGTAATTAACTTTCTAAGAAAAATCTTAACTAACACTTTTATCTATTTATAACAAATTTCTATTATGTTCAGCAAAAACAACTACTTTACCTCAAATTCAAACTGTAATATATATATATATATATATATATATATATATATATATATATATATATATATATATATATATATATATATATACAGGGTTATTAAAAAAGAATGAACCAATTTTATTACATAATATTTTAATAAGGAAAAGCAATAAAAGAACTCCCGTCGAGTCATAAGTATTCAACTCACAATCAAATGTTATGCCTTGTCTTGCAAGTCTTCAATGTCGGGACAAACCTGCAGTACGGGCAACATCAATGCAATAAGAGAATTTCCCCCAGACGCGTATCAGCATCTCACGATCCATTTGAGTTGATCGCTGATGTTATTCGATGTTATTCGTGGTTAGTGGGTAGCGGTGGAATATATCCCCACAAGAAAAAATTACACACGGTGAGGTAAGAAAATCTCACGTGACTAGCACAAAGTTCAAGGTCTTGATAAATGCCTGAACGAGGCGTAGTCTGTAAGGATTCAAATGTAGACGTCTTCTTAGCACGAGACTGATAGTGGATTGAGAGATCGTTAGTTCACAACTAGCTCGATTTGTGAACTTCCGTGGACTCACCTCGTACGCAGTATGAATTCTCGTCACGTGTTCCTCCGAATCTCGTGGTCGTTCTGGACTTTTCCCTTTACAGAAACACCCACTCTCTTGAAACTGTTTAAACCGAAAAGCACGCTTCGCCGTGACAACCGTGTTTGTTTTCGCAAATTCGAAAAATCTTTTTGCTGAGGACTCTCCGTTCCTGGGGCAAACAAACAACTGGATATTGCCGTAGATACGACGCAACTACAGCGCCCCCTGTGGCAGCCATTCAAAATGTAGAAAAACTCCGCTTTCAAATGGTCACTGATTCATTTCACGACGATGATTAAGAACTAATGCAATAGTCATGAAATCGATTAATTTTTTTTAATAATCCTATATATATTATGCTGAGTATATATACATACATATAATTTACATACAAAGAAATAATCACACATAGAATCAATCAGAAATATTAATGCGATTAATGGTGACATCCGTCACTAGAAACATAATATATGCATTTAAATACTGTTAATCCATAGAGTGAAGTGATCCTCGTCGAAACCATTGATGTCTGTAGTTTTCAGTTTATTTGATGTTAAAATGCTAGTACTTACGAATAGTCCTCTATTTATCATCAGGCATGTGTTTTTTTCCTTATAAAATCAAAAACTTGAAGACGAAATACTTGTTTGTCGACCGAAAGATGTTTTTTGAATATCTGCTATTAATGACGGTTATGAACAATTCGTATGTAAATTACATGCTGCCTAATGTTTTATGTTTATAAAAAACTATTGATCCGCAGTACAGGAAAATTCCTATAAAAAAAACTACTACTAAGACATTACACTACATTATTGAACTATATGCTTAGTTCATGACATATAAACTGAATACACTTGTAAAAATAGAATACGTGGATTTAACACATCACAAGAAATATTTAAATAAAATTCTCACTTAAAATTTTGAAAAACTTAGGGTTGCGTCTTTGCACGTTCCGAAATTGTTTACTATATATACTATAGACATATAGAAATTGTTTCCATTATATACTATAGAAATTGTTTACTTTCCTTTCATATTGTCTGATAAGCTTAAAAAACCTATCACTAAAGGACGAAAGAAAATCACTATATTGATACATGTTTAAATCTAATGTAAACTTTCGGCTTACATAAGCCATTATCAAAGATGACAATTACTTTTCAATATACCAACCAATGCACGGAACAATAGTCTGTTTTTCTTGCATGAAAAATTTCAAAGCAATGACGAACTAGTATATACAAGACGCGGAAGCGAAAATCGCATCGCAGATCGGGACGTCACACATGACAACGCGAGTGTGAAAACCAGAAGTATTAAGTATGGTATAAACCAATGGCTCCTGTTATCAATTATAGACATTTAAGAATGTTTGAGGAAATTTCGTAGTGTTTTTTTCTTCAGGTTAGGTTTCAGCTGTTTTATGTATATAGCTTCAAGAAATTTTAATTTTTGTTTATTGTTTTCATGTTTCAGTATAGTTGTTTTTTTTTTAACAAGGATTAAGGCATGTTGAAAATAGACAAAACTGATCTATATTATTTAATGAAACATCCATCAATATATATATATATATATATATGTGTGTGTGTGTGAGTGTGTGTGTGTGTGTGTGTGTGCAGGGTAAATTATTATTATATATGTGGATGAATTGTCTAAATAACGCAAAAATGAAAATAGCACGGACATCCCATGTAAACAGCTATATTTACTTAACTTAAACAATAATATCTTGAAATGTTAAAGGGTAAATTTATTTAAAAAATCGCAATTGGCTTCAACCATAGCCTCCAAATGACTTCGGAATCTCCTGCAATTCAACTGGATGGTCTCTGTTTTCAAGTTAATCTCATTCAGTTTATATCTGGTGTTACAAGGAATTTTGTAGGTCCCTCACTCGACTGTGTCCCACATATAATAATCAAGGGGGTTAAAGTCTAGGGAGTTACATGGCCAGATGTCAGGAGTGATGTGGTCGCAGAAACTCTCTGACAGCCATAACTGGGCTCTCCTACTTTTGTGGCATAGCATAGAATCCTGTCACCAGACATACGGTCTTCAGTCAGCCACACTCTTGACTTGCGGCAGCTCTACCACCTGAAGTCACTTGTCGTAGGCCCCCGTCTTGGATCTCATGCCTTCACCAACAAATTCGGGAGTTTTTTTTCTCATCAGAACTTTCAGAGTATGTTTCCCAGCTGACGTACCTTCGTAATCTCCATTAGACCCTATTCGAAACCTCTGAAATGTCCACAGATTGTCCCCTTAAACACACTTGAAATTTTGGAGGTTCCGGTGTGAATGCCAAGTAGTCACGAATGTCGTTCCCAAGATTCTGGGGGAGTGAATGGTCCTCCTTTTCTCATAGAGGGTGCCAAGCTTACTCGACAAAATCAAAAAAAAAAAAAAACCAACGCGCATAGAACTAATTAAAAATGAGATGGCTACAATTTTCCCATCGCACCCTGTATATACAATATATATATATATATATATATATATATATATATATATATAAAATTGTATACATATATATATATATATACATACATACATTCATACATACACACACACATATATAACAACATAATATATTGTATATTATATATTTAACATCATATCTATGTTGTATATATATATTTAGCATCATATACATATTGTATATGACATATATATTATTTACATATATATATATATATACATTACACTCATATATTTACAATATATATATATATTAAATATCATATATATATATATATATATATATATATATATATATATATATATATATATATATATATATGCGTATGTTTTCAGGAAGCAAAAGAAGCAAATGACTCAATTGAAACTGACACTTTCATTCACACCCATTCTTTTCAAATTGTATGCTCAAATTGTCCAATATCTCTCTTTCTAAACTCGTAAAGAATATTTCAAATTATTTTATATCTGTATTCTTCAATTACACTGAGATTTCGCAGAAGCTTTCAAATCTCCACAAACAAGAACCATTTTATTATAGTTTAGGGAATTCAATTTGACCAGGAGTGGCAACAATTTCAGATATCTTTGAAAATGGTTATATTTTGACATCAATACAATTAATATTCCCTTTTGCCTCAGTCCCTCGGTGACTATCATACACAAAAATAAAAAAAACAAAAAACAAGCCGTTACTACATCGACTTTGGTTCATGTAGATAAAAATCCTTGGCTTTTGTTCAAACATTGTGCAATCAACAAATCTTCGTGTAATTACGTAGGACCTCCGTTGCGATCCTGAAGGGGTTACGCCAAAAGTTTTTAACGTTTGTTTATTTGATTAGGTTTTGAACTGTGGAGAAAACGAAGAAAAGTTCAGACCACTTTTGTTTCATTTCATTATATGTCAATACGAATCTTCAATCACACACACAAACACACGCCTAGAAACACTCACAAGAACTCACAAATTTGCTTAATTACAAATAATCAAGAAAACTATTTGGGGAGCACATTTTAAACCAATATGAAGTTACAGCGGAATAATGGATTGAGGAATCGGAGAGCCGAGTTCGAATTACGGTCTAGTTCATTACATTCACCTATGTGCTAATACTCTTGGCAAAGATATGAATCCATCTCTTCTCTCCTCCCATACATGGGTAAATAGCAGGATAGACTAGAATAGCAGCCGATACTGGTTTACTTGGGTGGCAACCGTTCTAGGAGAAAGAAATTTTGAATTCACCATGTTATGTAATCCTGGCAAAGCAAATGCCATGTACAAAATGAAAGGTTCGTGCGTATTATCTCGATTAACCTCACTACGGTCGTTTTTTGTTTTATCCTTAATCAATGTTACACTAATATATGTACATTATCCGTGTCAATTGATAGACAGGACCAATACTTGAATAGATAGATAGATAGATAGATAGATAGATAGATAGATAGATAGATATGAGAAGGCTTAGACAAATATATCGAATCGAAGCTTGTCTCAATATATACGTTTATAATATCAATCCATATATTAACTACATTGATATTTTCTCAGTGCACATAACTACGAACAGATTAACGCATTTTCAATTTTAAGATAGCCTTTTGATTTTTTAGTCAATAAATACACAGAGATAAATTGTTTAATATTATCTTGTGTTTGCAAGATTATCCAAGATATAACGAGGAATATATTCGTTTTCAATTCTTATAATAAATCAAATATAGAAATTACTTTTTCCATGGATCGAGTTAAAACATATTTTATAAAGTTCTTGAACCTCTCCCCCGCCAAAAAAACACCCTTGCGGTCGCGCATGAAGATATCGGGACATAAATGAATGCCTCTTTGTAGGCACGCATGCCTCTTGTCATGCTGCAAGTAAATGATTTTCAAAGTCCCGTGTTAAATCTCATTGGTACAATTTTTATGCTGTTTCGTCTGTCATTGCTACCATTAAAATGGATTAGTTTCGGTGAACATCTGTACTAAATGCCGGGCGAAACCTTAGCCTTGCGTTTGCATATTTTACCACCATCGTCAATACCTGATAACCAGAGATACGGCAACTTCAAATGCATCCAAATGTTGCCAAAATGAGGAAAAAAAAGGCCTACAATCCGACACCACGAAAACGTCTGTAATTAAGCAAAAATTGCTGCATATGCGCCTCGTCATCTCGAGAGGTTTTCATCCGACTGAACCCTATCTAAACATGCGTTGCTGTTGAAATCTCATCAACAGATGTCATTATGTACAACGAGGGCAAATCAATTTTAAAATTTTAATAAAATATCTACTACACCGTGCATAAACTGAATTCCAAGTGTTTCATTTTACGTAACTCTATATATTCCTATAAACTATATCTTCTGCAATTATTTATTTTTTATTTTTGTTGCATTCATTTTGACTATGTAATAAAACCTACAAAGATATTATCAACAATTGTAATAACAATGACGTTTAGTTAGATCACACAAATTCTATTGCTGTATGATTTTCAGTTTTTATCACTGAATGTTTTACATACAACAGTTTCTTACATATATTTTATTATGTGAACATTGAAGTCAACACTTAGAGGCGACAGGCTATTTCATGCTAGAGGCAATCGTCAGGCCACTGATTGATGAAACAGACCGTCCCCTTCACGTCAATGTTTACTTTTATATCTACACACGCTCTATCTCTGATATTGAGCACTTTATCGCCTAAATATAGCACACCTTAAGAGTATATTTCTTTATATATATATATATATATATATATATATATATATATATATATATATATATATATATATATATATGAGAGAGAGAGGGTGAGAGACAGACAGACAGACAGACAGACAGATAGATTGAAAGTCTTTGTCTCTCTGTGTGTGTATGCGCGCGCGTGTGTGTGTGTGTGTGTGATTACTTTCTAAATGGATTATCGTTCCAGGCGCTTTCTGTTAATCTCTGATCTGTTTTCTAGTATTTTGGTTCTGCCATTGCAAATGGTATATATTTTTAAGGGCTAGGCCAATTTTCCTTCCCAAATTATGACCGTGTTCGTAGTTGATATTAATTTTCTTTTTGTTAATGAAAAGGAAAAGAGTTCTATGTTATATTTGTGTTTCGATCAATATATTGCATATCGAAGTTGATAAGTTTTAATATTTGTTTAAGTCGGTAGTTATAAACCGAGTCATGTAGAAACAACCACTTAATATGCCAGTACTTTTTTTTATATTCGATGTAATTATTCATAAATATGTTTTCATTGCTATGGAGGCATTTAAATTCCTAATTAATGTTTATCTAATAGATTTTCAATTGCACTGGAGAGTTATTGTTGCTAATTATAAGGTACGATAATTTCTATTTTTTTTGAGAACATAATTACTTTCATATTTTTAGTTTGTTCTACTGGAGTAATACATTTCTTGATAATATTCCTTAAAGCGAATTTGTCTTGTTTTCAATTGCCATACATCAGGATTCAATGAAATGTATTATATATTATAGCTCTATTAATATTGAATTATTATTGTGCTTTTTCAATAAAGAGCATGAATTTTAACCAAACAGTTTCCATTGATATCTTCGAAATCCATTTAATACGAACATCTGCTTTATCGAGACATTTAATACGAACATCTGCTTTATTTAGACCTCTCCGTAAATAGTCAAAGCGTCAATAATGAATCCATTTTCATGTATAATCTTTTGCACGTCTAAATATAACTGCAGATTTGTCTTTGCTTAGCTAGTTTGTTTCCATGGCAGAATCGTCAAATATGACGTCCATGCTATATGGGTTCATAGGATATGTAACATGACTGTCATGCTTGTACATTGTAATTGTGTTTTTGCCTTGAGCAACAAATATTATCTGAATAGCTTGTCTGTTTTTGACTTGGAACTTGGCAATCTTCCTTAAACGCAGCTAAAAACATAAATTGTGTTCGTCGTATGACATTAATTCCTGTCTATGCATTTAGAAAAATCGGCGTTCAATGAAGAGTAGAAATAAATTCAAATATTTTCTGTTTCTTTGTGACATCCCAAAGCAGCAATTGCTTATAATACAGACAAAATATCGACGTTTCACTTTAACCCTCGATACTGCTTTAAGATTCGCATTATTTTATTAAAAAGACTTTTCCCGACGCAGAAGGCCGTCCATAAAAAGTGTTTTTCGTAAAAGGAACTCGCAAGCTGACACTACGCAATAGGGATTGAACTCACTATCAATGATTCACAAATCAAGCTTCCTGATCACGATAAGTTGTCCATTCCCTCTATAAAATTATTGTCAAACGGCGTCTACTTGACAACACATCAGCAGCAGCAACAGGATGTTAGCCAAGTCGCGTTGAAATGACAACATTAGGGAAAATCAGCTTAATAACGAAAAAAATAATGTCGATAAAACAAAACGTAAGTGAAAAATACTTCCATTAAATTGGTTCCACTTCTGTCTTTTATTTTTATTTTCTCAGAAGAGAAGAGACTTCAAAAGACTTATGTTTGATAGTCATTCGAGGGTTATTTATGAGGTTAACTTGCTTTTACCAGGATTATGTTATGCCCTGCTATAATCTCGTGGGGTTAAATTTGGAAAAGGAGGCACAAATGCTAGGAATCTGATAAATATTTACACATGTTATATGAGAATGGCTAGATTGAGAAAAATAGAGGCAACTGGAAAGCGTTGGAGTATAGGGGAAAGAGTGGTGGTCAGGAAACAAATTGCCTACATATACAGACTTACTTACGTACGTATAAGGACACACACAGGCAAATATAGACACATGCATAATATATATATATATATATATATATATATATATATATATATGTGTGTGTGTGTGTGTGTGTGTGTGTGTAACTGTATAAACAGTATATATATGTCAATATATATGTATATCTCTCTCTCTCTATATATATATATATATGTATCTCTCTATCTCTCACTCTCTCGCTCTCTCCCTCTCTCTCTCTATCTATCTATCTATCTATCTATATATATATATATATATATATATATATATATATATATATATATGTTTCATATTTATAACAATTATATTGGGCCCGTTTATCTCACGATTATTTTTCTATATTTGTACCCATGAATATTTTGAAATATTCGAAATCGAGGCAATATTTTTATATTTGTAACATTGTACAGGGGTAATATGACGCTGAAATGCAATATATATATAAATATTATAATATATATATATATATATATTATAATATTTTTATTATAATAAATTACAATAAAAATATTTTACATCGCAAAAAATAAATTCTACGAACTATGGATTTTTACCTCATCTGTACTTTCTCACTCTCATATATATATATATATATATATATATATATATATATATATATATATATATATATATATATATGTATATGTATATATATAGTAAAATCAGAATACACTGAAGAACGGAAATTTACCAAAAGAAATTGTTTAAAAGTTAAGTAATATTTATATAATATATAAAAACATTATATAAAAATAACCTTCACATATATATATATATATATATATATATATATATATATATATATATATGTATATATATTATATATATATATATGTATGTGTGTGTGTGTGTGAAGGTTATTTTTCATTGTATGCACGTTTGAGTTGTTATCATGTCAAACTTGTAGCGACACGCGTTGGCTAAAAAAGATAAAACGGTTGCGATTCCTTTTCGAAATCTATTTTTCCTTTAATCGAAATTCTCATTCTAGATTGTATTTTATTAATTTTACTTTTTAAGAAAATAAAAAATAATCAGGAATAGTAAATCAAAGAGGTGTACCCAATGAAAATATTGCTTATAAAAATATGAAATAATGTCTGATAAAAATTCCAGTATCAATTGCTGTTGAATACGTTTCTGGTACGACACTGAAGCTAGCAGATATATAGGTATCCCGACGAGAGATGTGCATTCCTAAAATAGGTAATTTAGACCTTACTCTGTTCTCCGTGGACAAAGTTATAAAATTATAAAACCCTTACATTTTGAATAAATCGCTCAAAGAACGAAACGCGTACCCATTAAAAAATAACGTTTATAATATTAATAAATATTTCCGGATATAAATCCTTTCACGCACGCACACAATACACACTCACACATACGCACACACACTCTCTCTCTCACACACGCACATACACACACATATATATATGTGTGTGTGTGCGTGTGTGTGTGTATTTATATATATACACACTCTTGCCAAAAACGTTGAAGAGAAAAGGAAAAAGTCAAACGACAAGAAAGTAAGTGTCGACAAAATCAATATCCTTCTCCACCAATGTTACCATGCAGTCAATGCCATTGACTCTTCCAGGCATTGGTCTACTTAGTCATCAATGCCATCATCACAAAGGAAGCTATCAGAATAGAAGAAATTAAATTCTTGGATACGAAACAAGGCCCGATGAGGGACGATATACTCACCAGTCATTTTATTAGGCAATAGAAGTTTAATACCCAGGCTGAACCTACTTTCAATGTTTAGATCCATGTTTTTTCTTCTGGCATCCTACAACTCTACTAGATTGCTTGGATGCCTATCCAGAAACTGAGTCTCTATTTCCAGCATATTACAGAATAGTGGTTCTAAGGTTCATTGATTACTAGAATTTATCTAATTCGTTAAACTATTTATATAACAAATGTCAATGTATTACTGTGTTAATGTGTCGCACTTTTTTCAATTAAAGGGGCACAACTCTCAATAGCTCATCTCCTTCTATAATAAATGGCACTGTCAGTGTGTCACAATTTTCATTTAAAGGAACAACTGTCATTAGATCATCGCCTTCTATATATGTAATAAATGCTCACGGATTCTGGAATCGCAATCCTGATTTTTTTTTTATTCGTTACTTTTCATTACTGCGATTGTTTTCAGACAGTTATTTACTTGATTTTTTACGATTATTTTTTGTACGATAACAATTTTTACAACTTGGAAATAAATTTTGATATAATCGAAATTAATTTCGAAATCAATCGAAAGTCACCCATGAAAATAAAAAAAAAAACGTTTGTACGGAAAGTAAGGACCAACGTACATCAATCTGCCTTTAAATTTAAGTGTCGACGCAATAGTTATATTTGAACTTTTAAAAGGTAATCTTAAATGCAGCGATCAATTCTGCATTCTGTAGTTTATTGTTGCCTATCGCTTTACTTTTTTTCCGGCATATTATCCTCAATGGGTTATTTAATTTTTTCAAAAATGTTTTTCTGGTAATATTTTTTCTTCAAAAAATCTATTTTTGATCATTTTTTTTCAAAATATGTAACTGGTAGTACCTTTTTTTAACAAAAAATATTGCTATAATATCTATTTAAAAAAATGTACTGCTGGTAATATTTTTTTTTTCCAAAAAATCTATTGCTGGTAATATCTTTATTTTTCAAAAATGTATTGCTGGTAATATTTTTTTTTTACAAAGTATTTATGGTATTAAAACATTTTTTTTTTTCACTTTCATAGTCTTTTGACCTCAGTTTGGGGATTAACTATTTACCCATAGCTGGGACCCTAACAGTTGCTACCACCCCGGGTCTGGGAACACCATCAATTAAGAGGTTGTTACACGCTCCTCAAAAGCTCCTGATCAGAGTCCTTGCATTTGGGCGTAACTTATCGTCCTACCCATGACTGGTTGCCTTTCGCATCTACTCCCTCCCTACCTGTTGTGATGAATGCACAATCAAGAGTGCTCCTCGGGAGATCGCTTAAATGACGCCCGAAAGGGAAGCTTTTAAACTATTTTTTTAATATTTTTATTTTAATAATTCTAATACATGTATAATAATTTTTAATAAATCATAATAATAAATGTCTTCTATGGAAAGAGGAGATGTTTATTTTTCATATATTATTATTGGTATATTTGAATAATAAATACGATATGTTCTTTGCGCACGTTTTGTTTTAAATTACTGTATAACTACTTTGCATCCTGTGTATTCATCCACGAGATGAATCTCACCCGTTTACCATTTTAAATGCTGATACCCATTAAAATGCTGTCACGTAATAGGCCGATTAGAAATTTGCATAAAAGAACGTGTGTTCACGTGTACTTAATTAAGTGTCTCGTGTGTTTTGAAGGTTTGTATGGGCAGAAAATTAAACATTGCATGTTGATTGTCAGTTTAACGCCTCAAGTGAGCTTCCGATAATATGGAGATCTCTCTAGGCGTGAAAATCGACTGAGCTGTGGAACAGTCAATCATTATACATTGATGATTTCTACATCTGCACAATCTGTATCTACAACTGCACATTCGCCAATTTTAAATACTCTTCCTCAACAATTACAGCAAATTTTAAACACTGTATTTATATATAAACATGTATTTATATATAAACATGTATTTATATATAAGCGCTATTCATATATAAGCATGTATTTATATATAAGTACTGTATTTATATATAAACATGTATTTATATATAAACATGTATTTATATATAAGCGCTATTCCTATATAAGCATGTATTTATATATAAGTACTGTATTTATATATAAGCATGTATTTATATATAAGCATGTATTTATATATAAGCACTGTATATATATATATATATATATATATATATATATATATATATAAGCACTGTATTTATATATAAGCTTGTACTTATATATAAGTACAGCATTTATATGTATTGTACATGTATTTATATATAAGCATGTATTTATATATAAGAACTGTATTTATATATAACAAAACCTTGTATGCTGTTAATTCGAATTCTACCAGAGACTGTAAATATTTATTTAATAATATTTCTCAAACATTCAAGCCGGTAGACGAAAATGAATAAATATACTCATTAATAAATAAATTGAACGTCTACTCAAATACGAGTATCCACTAAAAATTACGTTTAAATTGATAAAAAATATATGAATGTATGTGTGTAAGTATTTTCGATAACAAAAAAGGAAATGGAAACAATGAACGTACGTATTTATCATGTAATAAATAGCGATGCATTAATATACCTTTTGCTAGCTCTTTCTTCATAGCGAGAGCTACCATCAGAGAAATATTGAAATTAATTTCGAAAACCGAACATTGTCTGACATTAGAGCAAATTTTTTGTGCCTCTCAAAGAATATGAAACCTCTAGCCATGCCAAACTAAAGCTCTGAAATCAATTTGGCCATTTCACTCTGAATATATTAGGTTGGTGCAGAAATAATATCGTTTTTGACGTTAAAAAATACGTCAAAAAACGATATTATTTTTGCACCAACCTAATAATTTGTCCATTTCGAAGATATTCCTATTTAAAAATTGCACTGTAAAATTGTATTTTGCAGTATTTTCAATATCCCAAAACTGCAATTATTCAATTCTCTTGTCCCCTTTGATACTGAAAATTCTTCTTGGAAAATTCCTCCACTAAATTGAAACACATTGTTCTAAAGAGATATTGATTAAGCATAGATGATCTGGTAAAGCAGTGCTTTTGAGAAAAGATAATATTTCGGTTTGTATCTTTATTGGAATTATTGATAATGGAATCAAATGCGCAGATATGACGAGGTAAACAATAAAAATTACGAATTAGTTATCTGGTTCGGTGAAAAGTTTTCGCGGTTTCGAAAATAATGTGTTTATTTTGAAAGCTCGTGAAATTTCGGACTAGATATCTTGTACAACTCAAGCGAAAAGCCGGGAACATTATCAGTGTCTTGCAGGATTCAATTACGTATACGTCTGTGACTAGACGTCGTCTGCATTTCATTTCCACATTTGTGTTGCTGTTTTTAAGCGGGGAGCCCATTGCAGAATACAAGCGTCGTCGTATCTCGGCGGACAGCCAATAATTAAAGCCAAAAATATGGATGGAAAACAAGGTTTACCAAATCATAGTCAATAAAATTGGCTAAGATTTGTCTAAAAACAGAAATTGATAAAATATATATAATGATTACTGTTATTTTCCGCGATTATCTTTATTATAGAATAACATTAAATAATAATGCTTATTATTATTATTATTATTATTATTATTATTATTATTGTTGTTGTTGTTGTTGTTGTTGTTGTTGTTGTTGCAGAATTTTCACGTCTAACAAAGTAATTTTAAACTGTGTACATGTAAAAGGTTGGAATTATTTCACAGTGAGAAACAAACCCGTTGATACGTTAAGTGCCAGCTTTTATTATGCAAGTCAAAACTTCCACAATGAAAGCAGTATTGTATGGTGATATTTTTGGCTTAACTTATATGTGGCACAAGGACAACATTATGGAGCACCTAGTCAGGATCAAACCTACTATTCAGTCGTAATCGCTCTAACGAGAAAAATCTTACTAGATGTTACACAACTTCGGGAGTGGGGCAAATGGTGATTTTCTAAGCATAGCTTAGATGTGGAACAAGGCCGAATTTATGGAGCACCCACTGGGGATAGAACTCACTCCTAAGTCGAAATTGGTCAAGTGAGACAAGCTTACTAACCATTGCATCAAATCAAAGTGGCCAAAGAGTATTGTATTTATTTATATCCAATAAAAACTAGTGTATCGGGCCAAGGCTACGCTAGGTTTACTACTAAGGTTTTCGTAGCAACGAGCTCTTTTACGTAGTTGAGATACCAGCCATATGCCCATACGATCTTTGAATTCAAACATTTTCCTCCTAAACTGGTTGCCAACCAAAGCTAGAGAGTCCAGTCTGCTTTACTATTTAACACCTAGTCCGAAGACAGAGAAAAAGATTCATACATTTTTTTTTATATTAAAATATTCATTTAATACATACTAGATGTTTACTGCATTAGATTGTTGTATTGAACCAACGGAAGATTATGTGTAATATGTAGTAAAGACAAATTATGAGTCTGTTCTATGAAGTAGTGTTTGTCGGAAAGATGCTTTCAGAATTCAACGTTCTTCTTACCAATGGAATACGAATCGACTGAGTACATGATTTGACGGATCCTATATGTAAAGGTCTGAACTGATAGAACTAAGAGATGTAACACATCTGAACAGTTGTCATGCAAATAGGGTTTTCGTTTTTTATCTGTCGGAAAGTGTAGAGTTGAAAATAATTATCGCCCATAAGGTGGCGTACACACGTTTGAACTTAGTCAAGGCTGGAAAGAGAAGATCCAGCACATACATGTAAATAATTCCAGGGGTAACATTCTCGGCTTGAATTCGAACTCGCAGCGCTAATCATACTTTCGGTGCTAATTCCACGATGCTGCGAGCACAGCCCGAAAATCTGTATAAAAGAAAACATATTAGTTTACTTTTGGGGGTGTAATTCAACATATATAATAAATATATTATGTCGGCTTTGGTTTTGGGTCAACCTCTAGGTTTTCGGTACGTTTCCTTTTTCATACCTGTAATTACCACGAATAATTGGGGTGTTGCTACGTAAAAATTATCATACATTACTTTCATAGTTTCTTCCTTTCTCCCAGGCCTTTCTTCAGTAAACAATTTTTTTTAACTATTTCCAGAGGCTTTTGTGTTGCCATTTTTTTCCTTTCGCCAATTCGTGACTTTATGGCGCCGTCTTCGCACATTTATTTTCCCTTTTCATATACTCTAAACAACACTTTTTCGCCAATTTTGAAAAATTGTATTCTTTTTATTATCCGTTCTTATTCTTTTTTTTTAACTGGTAACAACTTGCCGAACACAGATTTAATTTTTCTTTCCACCATCAATTATGCCGATGACATGCATGCCGATGTATTGGGATTCGGCGTTATCCAGTGTACACCCAACAATTGTTCAGCTTGTTTGTTTGACCATGGAAGATAGGTTGTGTAGTATTATGTTCAAAACAGAACATTTTTACAAAATTCGTTAGCAGGGAACTGTATACCGTTACCCAAGACTAAGCGATCTGGAATGCCATATCTTGCAACCAGTTCGTGTAAACATTTTACTATAAACTTGAAAGTTGTTTTTTGCACTTCCAAATTTCAGGCTACCTAGTACGACTATCCACTCACACTACATATTGTGATCCGTATACCGGAGCTGGGAAATCTATGTGCAGGCTTAACCACGCAGTATCTGACTTTGGCAAATGTAATTTCGTTGTAGGCGATTTTGATGCCAGTCTAAAACCTCTGCGGGCTAATTTTTTAGTGTCTTGATCCACCTTGGTCCAGTATACATACCTTCTCATGAGATAATTCATCCTTGAAATTCCCCGATATCAGGTAAGAAATTTATTTAATATCCGCTTTTGTAATACGATAAGTATTGCTACTCTTTTTGCAAACATCAGTGCTCCATCTATTAGCGAGTGAGCGTTTAAGTCTAGACTGCGTTTTAAAATTTGTATATCTTTCTAACTTTCTTTTAATCATTTTTTTCCGATTAATCATTTATTTTCGGAATAAAATTTATTTAAGGCAAAAACAATTTACATATTTACTTACTGAGTTTGCTTTCCATCTGCATTTGTTGACTATTGTGATATCAATACCAGAGTCTAGTTTAATTTTTACATCCAGATTATTCATTTTCACATACACAAATTTACTTTGGTCTTCTACATTTTTCCATGGCTGTGTACGGATTTTATTTTTTTGTGAGAACTTTTCCTACATTTAAATTTTCTTTGTGACTTTTTATGTCCTATGTTCCCACACTTGTAACACTTTTTATTCTTTAGTGTCAGTTGTCTCCACATTGTAACCTTCCACATCTGGATTCATTTTTCTATTTACACCTTTTTTATCTTGTATGTATTTGCATTCTTTTTCTTCAAATTCTTCCTTAACGCGGCTCAGATTCAGGATTCTCCGACATTCGTCCGATATTTCTTGTAGTGTTAGTTTTTGATTCTGTTTAATTTTTCTTAGAATTCTAGCACTTATTTCCCCGTCTTTTTTCATCGTTAACCCTTGAACGAAATAACCCCTTTAAAATATTAATCTGTTTAATTTGAATTTTTCCCACTCCTTGTTAACGATTCCAGAATATGTTACAAAATCTTTGTTTTTTTCTTCAGATTCACGCACTTCCAACGAGTATCGAATAACAAACTTTTCTCGCTAAAAATTTAAGTCAGATTATTTACTGTTTCTTCAAAGTAAATTTCTCTTGTTATTTTCCGTAGTACATAAATTCTAGTATTTTTCATATCCTGCCGATGCTAACTTTCTCAACAAAAGTTTGTTTCGTTTTTTCTTGTCTTCCCAGTCGCGCATTCGTCTCTTAAAATTTGCTCGTATAAGCAATTTTTCGGAGGTCTTGCCTAGTTCATTTGTGTTACCGGAAGTGTCTTGTTTACTATACAATCTCAACTCACGAAGAAGTTCACACAAGCAGCGTCTGTTGGCAAGATTCTGGATTTAGGTTTTATGCGATTTTTTCATGATAGACTACCTGAGAAGGAAAAAGTATTAGGTTGGTGCAAAAATAATGTCGTTTTCTCACATATGTTACTATGTGAGAAAACGACATCATTTTTGCACCAAACTAATAGTACACTGTGGATCAGAAGTAAACAACTGAAGGCAGAAATCAAGTCGAAACACAGAGAAAATCCGTACTCTTACTCCAGGATAACGCGCCTGTCCACACCATCAAGGTTGTAGTAGATGAAGCAGCAAACGACGTCTTGGCAAACGAATTGGTACCCCATCCCACTTACTCATCAGACTTAACTCAATCTGACTTCATGTTTCTTAAACTCAAATGCAACATGCAAACTCGATATTATGAAAACAATTATGAGATTATATATGCTCTGGAAGAGTTTTGAAGGACCAAGATGACACCTTTATCGGTGATGGGGTTTGCAATGCTTAAGCATTGTTGAACCAAGTGCATTGATGTGAAGGGGAACCATATTGAAAAATATTGAAAAACTGTCAGTTACTTCAGTTACTGATAATTATTTTGTGTCATAGACATGCAGAAAGGTTGTCATGTGTCGTAAGAATGACATAGACTACAAAAAGAAACAAGATATATTGATGTCATTCAGCGACGGAAAGAAAACAGGAATATGCAAAATTTGAAGAACGTTTATCGAATTATCAAAAAAGAAATTAATGAAAACTTGCCTTAAGAATCACACGTAAATGGACGTGTAATAAGAAGGGATCTGAACAGATTAGAAGCTTGTTTTAGGAAGGCAAATAGAGAGACTTGTTATTATTCTGAGTTCCTTGTCGTATCAGGATTTGGCCATTCATGACTCTCAACAATTTCCTGTCCTTAGTAATAGTTGTGTTTTGATATCTCTTCTAATCCCTGTCCTGCCAACAAGTTATCCGAGCTTTTATTTATTCACTGCTTCCACCTGTCCCTCTTGCTTAGAATATATCCGGCAAGTGACAACTGTCTCTGTGTTTCTCAGTACAAGTGTCCATATTCTGGTATTCTTAGCATCATTCTGTAGAATTTCTTTTGCCGCAATTCATCTGTGATGTAATACTGCAGCATCTATTGTCATATAGGAGCACTGATATTACATAAGAGTTCAGTAAATTTTTCTGTGTTTCTGACGAAACTTTCATGTTTCTTAATACTTTACTTAGCCTTTTGTAAGCTTTTTTCCTGTCTCTATGTTCAATCGGATTTCTGTCACATTTTCTGATGTCTGTTAAAACACTTCCTATATATTTACATTTTTGCATCAGGACCTTGAATAAGTTCACGCTGATTTTTCATGAAAAGTAATACAGTGTAACCCGGATATAAGAGACCCGGATATAGGAGAAACCCTGATATAAGAGAGATTTTCTCTGGTCACAAATTAGAGCCATACTTACCTAAACAAAATAGACAAAGCCGGGATATAAGAGAAACCCAGATATAAGAGACTTCTCCGGTCCCGACAACTCTCTTATATCCGGGTTACACTGTATTTTATTTATAAAAATTAGTAAGAATCCTGTCGTTGAAAATATTGTCCATCGCTCGTCCCTATTTTTTCGAATCTTTCTGGCAGTATTAGAATTCCTCGTCGTAAAAACGACACGTCTTTTGGGGCTAACCACGAGTCGACCCAATTTTTGGCATCTTTACAAGAATGAAAGTGCTGCTTGGCCAGGCCATGTGACATCGATCGGAACAAGTGATAATCGGACGGGGCAATGTCTGGTGAATACGGCAGGTGGGGTACGACTTCCCATTTAAACGTATCAAAGTAGGTTTTCACCCGTTTTACAAAATGTGTCCGAGAGTTTTCATGTTGCAAAATCACTTTGTCATGTCTCTTCTCGTATAGCGGCCGTTTTTTCTTCAATGCTTGGCTCAAATGCATCAATTGTAGTGACCTCACTTGGTGACCTCCCGTGATGGTTTGGACGGTTTGAAAAGCTCATAATAATCTACCCGCAGCTAATCCCACCAAATGCAGGGCAGTATCTTTGAACCGTGGGTATTCGGCTTTGCCGCGATGTTGACGCATAACCGGGCTTACCTCACGATCTTCTACGCTTAGGGTTATTGTAGGGTATCCACCCTTCATTGCCGGTCACGATACGATGCAAAAATCCTTTCCTTTTCTGACGTTAAAGCAGATTTTCACACGTGACAAGACGCCGTTCGATGCTTCTCGGCTTCAACTCGTACGGCACCCAATGTCCTTGCTTTTGACTAATTCCTAATACTTTCAAACGTTTTGAAATTGTTATGTGATCAACTCCTAATGATTCTACAAGTTCAGCTTGCGCTTGACATGAGACTTCATGATGTAATACCTCTAATTCTTCGTTTTCAAACTTTTCGGTACGATAGAGGGTTGTTTGTCTTCACCATCAAAAACATTAATTTGAAGTGTCTAAACCAATATCTGCATGGTGTTACCGACAGATCATGGTCGCCGTAAGTTTCACCAAGAATTCTGTGTGCTTCAGCTGCAGATTTCTTTGGCATAAAGTAGTGCAGTAAAATTCCCCGCAAATACATTTTATTTGGCACGAAATCCGACATGTTTAAAGCTATGAAAAACAAAGTTGTTTACACTTAAGTGAAATGACATACACTGAATTTCAAGCTTGCTTATAGAACTTCCTTATAAATGCTTTACCATTTGAAACTACACGCACGCCGTTTTGGGAACGCCATCTGTTGGAAAACGGCGAGAACTTATTCAGGTTTCTAATACTTAACGCTGTTCTTATATTTTTTCACCGAAATTCGGGTCATTCAGGAATCTGTCGGATTACAAATTGTTTTCTGCTTTGGTACTCTGCAATTTCCATACTTTCAATCTAAGGTTACATATCACTGTAAAGTGGTCTCTCCCGAATTCGACGCTTATGTATATTCTACAGTGTACAACTGCATTCCTGAATCACATGTTCTTAATTATATAATGTATTTCTTTGTTCATTTTTAATCATGAGCTTATCCATGTCCATATACGTCTTCAGTGTTTTTGAAACAATGTTGGCTAATAACTGATCGTTCGCCTGGTAGAATTAGACTCATTTTTCTTCATGCTAATTACAAGTCCCGAAATTTCGAAATTTCCAATTACTTTACTAAATCTCTTCTTCAGTATTCAGACAATTGTAAATTCCTGAGATTTGCATTCAGCCTTGACATTGTCGAGCGTACATTTAAAACTTTCAATATATTCTTCCATACTTTGTGCTGTCGGTGTACATAAAACAACATAGAATATGTTAAATGGCTTGTCTTTCACATTAACTACACCACTTCTGTCATATACTTGAGTGTATGCCAGAACACATTTCTTAAATTCTTATTCTAAGTACTACTCACTAGTCATTCTTCTCTCCGGCTGCAGATATGACAATTTCACTGAGGAAATAACTATTGTTTGCCCAACTAGATTCTCAAAAGCATAAAATATTAACATTTAACTTAAACGGAGACACAAATGATGATAGAGACTGTCTGCGTTCTAAATCGTTTAATTATGTAAAAGACATAAATGCAACAATAGTTTTTTATTATTATTTGTATTTATAAATAAAGCATAAAACATACGACAAAGAATGAGATTGCTTAATATAAAATTGCTTTATCATTTAACTACTCCTGACCTTATGAAAAAGTAAGATTTCCTCGTTCATTTTGTTAAATTGGATACTGTTTCGAATTTAATATATTTTTCAGAGGATTTCTATTAATTCAGCGAGGTTCCATTACTGGAATATGACCTCCAATTCTCATGCAGACCACGTTTAAAGGTGGGCAACAAGATTAAGTTTAGTTTAAGATCAGGAAAGGCTGCTTATTATTCGGTTAATTTGCTGGTGATGAAATACTTTGGCAAGGTGAGCAATTTATCTTACTCATATTTCCATCGTGTATATATATATATATATATACGAAGAAAAATATACGGTAAAAACAAACAAAAATCCTTATATGCAATTATGCTGTTTTAATGTTAATATAATGTCAGCGTCGGACGTTTCGGTCTAATAAACCATCTTCAGGACATATTCATAAAATATAATTAACATTATCAATTCAATATGACAAAGACGATGGACATAAGAACAAGACTTATCCAAACAGATAAATGAAAGTTTTATATGATCAGCGTTCCGTTTAAACATGGTCACGTTGTCGTCAAGTGGGCGACGCTGTGAAAACGTATTTTTAAAATTTGATTATTATGAATGAAAAATGAAAAATGAAAAATGAAAAGAATTCTAATATGAAAAAAGTGAAGAAAAAAATAAAAAATAAAAAGACCCTCCCCACAAACAGTGACTTTGGTCATCCCTCTACATATCCTTTTTCCTTCCTTCCCAGCTGACCCTCAACGCCCACCTGTCTCCGTCGTAGTGCTCCATGGCACAGATCTTTTAATCCATACCCATTTTGAGGCTTTTTCTGCAGCTTCTGAGAGAGCCCTGATTGCCTTTCTCTTTTTTACTCTCCTGACTCCAAGCCGACTTAATGCGACTGTGGTCGGAGTGCCAGATCTCCGACCAACTCTTCTTTTGCCGTAGAAAAATCTCCCATTGTGTCCATGCACCCTACTGGCTTAGTCCCCCCATCTTGCATATTCTTTTTTCCTTAACGTTGGCTCGTACTTCCTCTTGAATTAGTTGTCGCCTCGGTTTACCTCTAGCTTTCTCAATTCGGTTACCAGGAAAGAAGCCCAAGCCCGCATGACCTGACGCCACTGTCCCCATGAGAGCCTTCTGCCACAAACGCTCCTCCGCAATACCCAATTCGCCCTATGTACTCCATTTCCTTCCATTGTGGACTTCTATGCCTGCTGCCGCCACTTTTGGGTCCTTAGAGTCTCTATACTCTAGGAATTCTCTTGTCCGAGAGACTACGTATTCCTCCACCAAACCTTTAAATGGGAGTTGAAGTGCATTTGATTTGTCATATAGTGAGGCACTCCTCATACGTCTCAGCAGCCCCAGCCGTCTGCGAAGGTAGTCGTTAATTCGCCTTTCCATGGCCTCCACTGTTGTCAGTGAGAAAACCGTAGATAAACAAAGGCCAGAGAATTCTTGTGAGCACCACGTGCTGGTAAATCCACGCCTTGAAAGGGCCCGGAAGTAGCTGTTAAAAGTTTTACCTAGGCTTTTCACGGGTCTCTCTGTCAACTGCGGGATAGTAGTTCCCGATATCGAGAACCTGAAATTACCTGCTACATTCCCCTTCTTTATTACTAACGATCTCGATTTTTCAGGCTTGAAATTGATTCTCGCCCAAGCAATAAGCTTTTCAAGTCTACGAAGGATCCACCTACTCCCCGGGACCTAAGATTTTGTAATGGTTAGATCGTCGATGTACACTGATCGGTGGTTGACGCACTCCTGTCTTCATCATAGCGCCTCGACACTAGATTTCGGCCGATTTGACCACCATATTTATAGCAAGGGTAAATAGGGTAGCTGAGATCGTACAGCCTGTAATAATACCCCTTTCGAGTCTGTGCCACTCGGAAACTATAAACCTGGAAGTAGTTGAAAATTGTTATAATAGTCCAGGTTTAATATGTTGATCTTTTCGAGTATATGATATCTCCTTAGGACCACTTCTAATAATTTATGTGGAATGGACCCGTATGCCTTTGCAAGGTCCAACCACAATGCGGCGAGGTCGACCCTTATACGCTTTAGCTTCTCTTAATATCTGCATAACTACTCCAGTATTTTCGAGGCATCCCGGAAAACCTGTAATTCCCCCTTTTGTACTGAAGTGTCGATATAATTATTAATCAAAAAGAATATCGTCTGGCGCCGCAATAAAATACTGAAAAAGATCTTACTTTAGGTGCACAATAAAGAGATACTCCCGAATTAGTCTAAATCTCTGGAGTTTTCTTCCTTGGGGATCCACACGCCCTCTGCAAATCTCCATTGGTCTGCAACTCTACTTCTACGCCATATTACCTTTAGTATCTTCCAAAGGAGCTGGAGAAGACTCGGACAGCGTTTATAGACACTGTATGGAACTCCCCTCTGTCCAGGAGCTGAGGTTGATCTAGATGCCTTCACTACCTCCCTAATCTCATTCCAGCTTGGTTCGTCTAAATCAAAACCAGCCGTCGGATAGTTTGGATTAATCACGGTTTCTCTATGGACGAGATTCCTCTCTTTCAGGCTCACCTAATGTGTTCTGAAGAAAGTTGTTATTCTCAACTGCAGAGCATTCTAACTGACCACTCCGCTTATCACAAGCAGTTTCCTCGTAAAGCCAAAAGGATCTACGAAGAATGATGATCTTTTCTTCATTTTTTTTTTACTTCTCCTCCGATGCCACTCAGCCTTACGAATAGATTTTAGTTTTGATCTTACAACATCCCGCAACTCTGATAGTGAATAATGTTCTTTCTCACTGTACTATATATATATATATATATATATATATATATATATATATATATATATATATAATTATTTTTTTTAAAAAAATTATCATAAATATAATATAAAATCACTACAAAAATAGCCATTTTGTTTCAACACCACCGGTGTCTTATCAAGTGATGATGTTGGATGTCAAATAAATGGTTTTAAAAGTTTCAAATTAATTAACGATCCTTCGCAAGGGGAAAACGTTGTTACAAAAGCTAGAATGACCAATCAAAATACAAGTATAGGAAAATTCAAAAAGCTTGACAACGAAGTCATGTTATAATAGATTTTCAGATCTTTAAAATACGGGTAATATTAAAAAAGAATTTATTCTAACCAATAATTGTTAAATTATATGATAAAATCTTAAAATTAAAAACTGACAATTTTAAAATCCAAATTTAATCACTATTAATTTTAAATTTATAAAATTACTGAGGAGAAAAGAAGAAATACATATGTTATTCAATTTATTTCTTCATTGAAATTACGTTAGAATAGACGCTAATATGTCATCCGGTCCTCTGACAATATATGTATACATTTTAATCCCAAGTACGTAAATGGGGTCCTAAACTCACGCGTAAAACAACACAAACACAATCAGATTATAATACATAAGCACCCAGACATATTTAGATATATATACACCAAAAAGTGACAAGACATCCCTACGGCCCTTTATGAAAAGAAAAAGGGGGAAACCAACACATACATACATACACAATTAAAAGTGAATGCACTTTCCATACACATAGACACCGATAAATGCATGTACACACACCCACAGATATTGACCTAGACAATCAGATATCACAACCAATAAATATTTAAGACTGAAAGTGTCATTAGACAAATGCTAGCCACTTATTAAAATATAACTTAAGCGAACAAATATACAAAGATAAAAATGGTTAAAAATAATATCTAATATATTAAAAAACGAAAATTCCAAACCTACAAATATCAGTTAAATTTATATTTTAAATATATATACACACATATACACACATATATACACACATGTATGCATTTATAACGGTGTTTACAATTAACTGTTAGTTTATATCTTTGATTTAAGAGATCAGCCTTTTTTTTAAATCTAATAATTTCAATTTTTTTTAAGACATAGGTAACATGGGGCATATAGGGAGTTACATGTCCGGGCTTTCTTAAACAATGTCCATTTAACCGTAGGTGTTTTGTTCTTTTCTTTCAGATTCCAAAAATACTTGGATAATGAAGTCATGCACCTATAATCAATGTTATTAAAAGATTGCATATGACCCCGCCAGCGTTCCTTGAATGTTTTCATGGTACTACCAATGTAAAAAAAAAATTATATTTGGATTTTCATTTGTTGAGATTGTACTAAGATAGACTACAGAACTAATCCTACAGTTATTTTGTAGTGGACAATAATTAGGATTCGTACTATTACATATATTTTTATTCGTGTTATTATATTTAGTATTGCTGTTAGTAACCTGTTGAGCAATCAAGCCTTTTGAGTCCCTATACTTGTTAAAGACTCTGTTGTTATGTTTTTTAATTATTTTCTCCGGGTTATCAGCACAACTATAACTTAATTTAAGGGTATTAGGATTAAATATTTTACTAAGTGGGTTAGTTTCAGGGTTGGGGAAATGTTTCTTGATGATGTTTAGAAATATACATCCTAATTTAGTTTGAACCATTATATTGAAAGGGGGGTGAACCAGATGATCTTTATAGATCTTCTTTTCTTATTATGGTTGCAATTAACATGTTTTTTATATTGAATAGTGATATCTTTGTATCCACTACTTTTGAGTGCAGAATTGTAAAAATCACGATGTTTATTAAAAACATCTTTGTTAGAAGAGTTAGTGCTAATTCTAAATCCAATTGAAGAGGATATGTGTTTGATAACTGAGTGGGGATGTTTGGAATTTGGATGTACGTATATTGCGTATACACGTGCATATATTATCACTTTTAATTGTGTATGTATGCATGAGTTTGTTTCCTTTTTTTTCTTCTTTTTTTTTTATAAAGGGCCGTGGAGATGTTACCTGTCTTCTCACTTTTTTGTGTGTATATATATCTAAATATGTCTGGGTGCGTATGTATTATAATCTGAGTGTGTTTGTGTTGTTTTATGCGTTAGTTTAGGACCCATTCGCACATTTGGGATTAAAATGTATACATATATTGTCAGAGGACCAAATGACGTAGCGTCTATCTTAACGTAATTTCAATGAAGAAATAAATTGAATAACATATGTATTTCTTCTTTTCTCCTCAGTAATTTTATAATTTTAAACTTAATAGTGATTAAATTTGGATTTTAAAATTGGTAGTTTTTAATTTTAAGGTCAAATTTTATCATATAATTTAATAATTATTGGTTAGAATAAATTCTTTTTTAATATTACACGTATTTTAAAGATCTGAATAGCTATTATAACATGACTTCGTTGTCAAGCTTTTTGAATTTTCCTATACTTGTATTTTGATTGGTCATTCTAGCTTTTGTAACAACGTTTTTCCCTTGCGAAGGATCGTTAATTAATTTGAAACTTTTAAAACCATTTATTTGACACCCAACATCATCACTTGATAAGACACCGGTGGTGTTGAAACAAAATGGCTATTTTTGTAGTGATTTTATAACATATTTATGTTATTAATTTTTTTTAAATAAATAATTTTATCTGACCTACTTGGTATTGAGCACACTTTTAAGAATACTAATTGTTGGTTATTGGAATTCATTCCGTATACACCAATTATATATATATATATATATATATATATATATATATATATATATATATATATATATATATATATATATAAGATGTAAATGGATATAAATATATATTATATATGTGTGAATGTGTGCATGTGTACTACGTTTCATATAATTAGTCAGGTTTAAAATATTCTTTATTTTTAGAAATTTGATTGTACCATTCGTGGGTTTATCAGCACTTTTAATTTGAATGACATAAGTATACTATATATTATTAATAATAAAAACAATTTTATGTATTCACACTATGTATTTCCCTAGCCATATTAGTCAAGATTTTTAATTTGTCTCCTGAAATTGAGGCATAGTGATCGGTTAAACAATTTTCCCATATGACGGTTTGGGTTTTGGAGACTTCCTTGCTGCCATATTTTTACTAAGAGGACGGATTTTATAAGTTTGCTTTTTATACGGAACACAAATGTGCGAGATAAACTCCTCAGTTTATTTTCATTATTCTTATGTATTTAAAGTTGTCTTCAGCTGTATTTTCTCTACTTTCTAAAATTATTGATATTTTATATTGAACATCGAGGCTGGGAATGTTTTAAAAACCAGTGTTTGATTATTAATATCCAATTAAATTTGCGAATATTTACACAAATTAGGAAGTATGTGTGGTAAATATTTAAACCCACAATATGATGTATTTCTGAATTAAAAAAAAACCTACATACGTCAATTCTCGTAAATTTATATCTCAGATTTACAAAGCATTAAAAAAAATCCCCGTAAGCTAGCAATACCAAATAATAGTATTATTTGATTCGACTCACATGTCAAGTCCCAGACTTTTGTTAACATGAATTCTATTTTTTCTATTCTCTCTGCTTTTATCGTCTTTCTTGTATCAAGGACTTCTTGGAAAGCTACAGCAGAAATTCGTAATCACGTTTTTCTTTCCTGTTTCGAGTAATTAGAATTGTTTCCTTACAATCTACAGTCGCCGATGGCTTCCTTTCTTCTTGGGACGTCAGGGACAGCAATTACTATCAAGCCGATGATGATACAAGTGAAGATTTCAGTTAGACTCAACAATAGAACTGACAGAAGAGATAAGGTCTCTTAACGAACGGTCACTTGCCTTGGACATCTGTCTGTCAGACACATACTGACATATCACGCTATAAGTACAGGGTACTGCGCAAAATTCCGAAGAATTTGAACTATTTCAGCGAATATATATATATATATATATATATATATATATATATATATATATATATATATATATATATATAGACATACACACACACTAACTAATAGAATATATATATATATATATATATATATATATATATATATATATATATATATGCACGCACAGATAAATTCCCCCGAGTATAGAATCCAGATAGAACTCAATGTCCAGAACAGAAAAAGACTATAATATAAAAAGCTCAAACTCTAATATATATATATGTCAGGTCATCCCATAAGTTCTGTCCGAATTTTAAGTTTTTGTTAAAATGAACGAAATTTAAAGAGTATTTTATAATATCTAATGTAGCTGAACATTATTTTATGTTTAGATGCATTTAAACTGAGCCAATTTTATTTCAGAGAACAATAAAATTAAATTTTGTTTGATTAAAACCATGCTAACATTGAAGTACCCAAGAATCATTTGAGGCACATAATTCTTTATGAGTTCAAGAAAGGAAACTCAGCAGCCGAAGCGGCTAGAAACATTCACTCAGTTTATGGAGAGGAATGTGTGAATGAAAGAACTTTCAGAAATGGTTTGCAAAATTCAGAGGTGGAGATTTCACCCTTGAAGATGAAGATCGAACCGGACGTCCAGTTGAGTTTGATGAAAAGCTTCTTGAAGCAGCCCTTGAAGAAAATCCTGCTTTATCAGTTGAGGAATTGGCAGTATTTCTCAGTACAAACCATACAACTGTTCATTGTCATTTTCAACAACTTGGAAAAGTTCCTAAGCTTGGAAAATGTGTGCCTCATGAATTGTCTGAAAACAACCTCAAATCCCGAGTTGACATCTTCTCTTCTCTCCATTCTCGCCAAATTGTTTCACCTTTTTTGGATAGACTTGTGACTGACAACGAAAAATGGATCTTTTATCGAAATGTTAAGCGTCGTAGACAATGGCTTGGTAAAGGGGAAGGACCCCAGCCACAGCCGAGAAGAGAACTTCATGGGCAAAATATTCTTTCAATTTGGTAGGATCGCAAAGGAATAATCCACTTTGAATTCTTACTACCTAATGCAACAATTAATGCTCAAATATACTGTCAACAATTAGAGCGTTTGAACCAAGCTTTGAGGGTAAAATACCTGCTCTAGTGAATCGAAAAGGGGTGATGTTTCATCAGGACAATTCGCGACCCCACACAGCAAGAATCACGTCACAAAAGATCGAAGAACTTGGTTGGAAGAAGATTTCTCATCCACCTTATTCTCCTGATCTTGCTCCTTCAGACTACCATTTCTTTCATAGCTTACAGAATCATTTGGAAGAAACAGCTTTTGTAACACAGGAAGAGATTAAAACTGACATTTGTGAGTTCTTCGAAACAAAGCCAAAAGAATTTTACAGTAATGGAATTAGTAAGCTTGTTAATAGATGGAAGGAAGTCATAGATAATCAGGGAAAATACATTGTTGATTGAATCTGTAATTAAATGTAACATTTGGTCACTTGTTTTCTTTATTCAATATTCGGACAGAACTTATGGGATGACCTGATATATATATATATATATATATATATATATATATATATATATATATATATATATATATTGATAATATTAGTGGTAAATATACATATATATGCAAAATCCACAGGTGCATATACACACATGTATATTTTTTTGAATAAAAAATTCGGAGAGGATAGAATCCAGGTAGAACTCAATGTCCAGGACAGAGTAAGGATATAATAAAAAGGCGTAAACACTAATATTCCATGGTCATAATTTATTCCATTGGAATCGTAAATACGATCCAATTCATCAGACCTACAAATTCAAAAAGAAAACTGAAAAAAACCTACTCTGGAAATAAAAATAGAATTTAGAGAGAGTGTAAGTATGAGAGTGTGGGACGAATGTTAGTTCTAAAGAGAGGGGTAATCTACGAGTGAATTTAACAGAGAGGGTTTTTATATTAAAACTAGGTGTGAGTGGAAGGGGGAAAATGATTGTTGTCGGATGTCTAATACATTAAAGATACATTTCGTGGTGACATACACATACCATGGCCGATCAAATGTTAAAGGAGGAGGAAGAGGAAAGGAAAGAAGTGGTGGGGAAGAAAGATGGGGCGGGTGAAATTAAAATTGAAAGGGACGCTGTGTAATTGAGAAAATTCGACAAAAATAATATCGACTACAGGTTACAAATCAAATATAAACATATAATTGAAAGGGACGCTGTGTAATTGAGAAAATTCGACAAAAATAATATCGACTACAGGTTACAAATCAAATACGCATACACAATAACTTATACACGCATATACATACACATCGCCGTGTAGCTACATACACACATACATATACCCATGTACACATACACATATATCCACATATTCACACAAATACACACATACATATACATACACACACACATATACACATATACATATATCTGATTCAATATATATATATATATATATATATATATATATATATATATATATATATAATGAAATGGATTCATTCCTACAATTATTTAATATATTTCCTCTTCATACGTTATTTTATCTGCTATCGTTTAAAAAGCAAGCGGTTATTGGACATTTTAAAAAGATGGTGGAAACTTTATATTAGTCAATTTAGGTTTTAAGAATCGATTATCTCAAATGTGTACTCTTACGTCTATATTTTTTATGGTGGTTCGTCTAATAGAAGGCCTAATAGACAATCAGGTTAGAGGATTTACTGGATGAAATTGTAGAATTGAAGACGGTAAGAATATAGTGATCGGTGAAACATCCTCCAGGGAATCTGTTCCAAAAATTAGCGATCCATGGGAAGACAGGGTCCTAATTAAATTCGAACAAAATGCTGATCACTGGACACTGTATACCTGGCATGGCGGGTCTTAAATGTAGTCTTTGCCTAGGGGAACTAAATAATCTATACTAGGCTTCCCCATGTATGGTATACCAATTATCAACTAAAACTTTTACGTATTGTGTCCATTCAGAAAGTGGGTGAACATGGATTTCAACAATCTCCTTTCCTTTGTGTTAGTTTGGTGCAAAAATAATGACGTAATAATGTCGTTTTTTGACGTTAAAATTACGTCAAAAAACGACATTATTACGTCATTATTTTTGCACCAACCTAATAGTATGTTTTGCTTTTTCTAATTCCCGTGGACCCTGTTCTGCCTTTCGTTTACACCAGCCCATTTTTCTCTGTCTCTCTTATCTTCAGTATGTACCATGAGTGTCAAATTGTGTAGACACTATTTTCTCGTTATGTGGCCGAGAAGTTTCCTTTCTTTGGTTATAGTATATCTGAATTGTAATTCGCAAGTTGGGATCTCCTTTTTTGTTAACAACCATGCATATTGTCTTCTTATGAACTATGTTTAGTCTTTTATATAATTGCGAAGCCCGATAGGTATTTCTTGAAATTCAATCTGAAAATTTAAATATATAATGTTCTATCTTCGTGAATAATATAGAGAAAATATGGAAACATAATTATTTTTAAAATTAAATAATTTCCCTTCATTTGACCGCTGATTTTATATTTGCATATGTTTACATACATACACGCACACACACACACACAAATGCATATATATATATATATATATATATATATATATATATATATATATATATATATATATATATATATATATGTGTGTGTGTGTGTATATATATATATATATATGTATATATATATATATATATGGGGGACGATAAATGAGAGTCAGTATTTGATGTTGCCTTTCGTTTTTCACTTATACATGTTAGCAGGGGCTATTGAATAGAAACTCAAGGAAGGTGAAGGCGTATTTCATTTATGCTTTTTTAATATATATATATATATATATATATATATATATATATATATATATATATATATATATGACACAGGACAATTCTATACATGATATACAGAAAATAATCCACGCATCATTGATAATCTTAAGCCAAACTACAATGGAGATATGTAAAAATAATTGCGAAATTATAGAAAAGCAAATGTATCACTATTAAAATATTTGACAATGATGGTGGTGTCGTACGTACACCAATACGTATAATAAAAACTAGAACTCCTCTTTATGAGTCCGAATACTTAGAGAATATTCAAAATATAATAATATCCCTGAGACACATGTATGTACGTATGTACGTATAAAGGCAAAAAGACAATAGGAAATTGTATGGAGTTTTAGCCAACACGTTTCGTGCTCTGCTGACTTTTTCAAGGCAAAAACGAAATGAATTTTAATTGAATAAAGTATCTATAAATAAAAAAAGTGTTTTTTACTTGAAGAATTTAGAAACGCTCATATATATTCATTACGTCAGCTCAGAAATTACGTCATTTCCTTTTTATGTTTGAAGAGAATGTTTCATATGTAGAAATATTGTATTCTCACAATACATTGGAGAAACAAGCAGAATTTAACAATAAACGTAGTTATGAACACAAAAAGCACGGCATAAATAACAATTTGACAAATACTCTGGTCATACATAGAAATAAATTTAAAGCACAATTTTTATTTTAAAAATAGTAAACTCAAAATAAAAGGAAATTTTTCGCCAGGTAGGAAAATCCTCGAGAGTGCCGCCATTGAATATTATCTAAATATTTATCTACACCCAAATTTTTCCCAATCTCACCTTTTCTAACAGAGTCCTAACACTACTCTCCCAACCAACATGCACAATAAATATATCAAGAAATCAAGAGGAAACGGTTGAATCTGTCTTCACAACAATCCAAACAATATTTCTACATATGAAAAATTCTCTACAATGATAAAAATTAAATAAGTAAATTTTCAGTTGACCCAATGACTTTATATGAGCGTTTCTAAATCTTCTAGATATTTATTATGTAAACATTAAATAATTGTGGCACAAGGCCAAAAAACGGAAGAGGTTAAGGTTGGTCTACACTAAATATCTTATACCTAGCTAAATCGATTCACGACCCATTCACTCATTACAATTTACCCATTCACCACAAGAACTCGTCCATCACCAATCAATCCTCCATGCACCATAATACCACATCCTCTCGAGTAGGACTTACGAAACGCGCCACATGCCATACAAATTTACTGATAGTTAAATATATATAAAATCTGTGATAAAAAATGAGTTCGTAGTGGGCAAAAGGCGTCGGCTAAACCACATAGAGTTTTCATATTGTCTTTTTTACCTTTATACATTTTCTACACACACACGCACTTACACACACTCATGTATATATATATATATATATATATATATATATATATATGTGTGTGTGTGTGTGTGTGTGTGTGTGTGTGTGTGTGTGTGTGTGTGTGTGTACTACAAAAATGGCAAATAAAATCTGCTATACTAATAAAGAAAAGAATAAGAGAAAAAATAGGACAAAAATCAGGAAAAAAAGAAATTTAGTATTTTTTCTTTTTTTTCTTAGTTTGTTTATTTTCCGGTACTTATATAGGATTCATTGATTTTGTTGTAGTTTTTTTTCTTTTTTCAACCACCTGCTTAAAATGTTATTCGGACAGGCAAAAAACGCGCCAACATTCGGACCGCTACTTTCACCCTGCGTGATCTTTAGGGGATCAAAACCATATGGTCAGGCGAACAAAACCATATAGCCAGGTGAACTATATATATATATATATATATATATATATATATATATATATATATATATATATATATATATATATATATATAAGGAAGTCACCAAATGGGCTGCGATTTCGCTGAGAAGAAATGTCTGAGAAGTCAGTTTACCGAGAACGATATGGTTTCATTATTAACATTTTTCTTGAAGTGAGCCCTAAAAATGTTGAAAAAGGAAAATAGCGAGAGATTTACCTAGAACGTGGCCCTTAGTCAAAGTGAGTGTTTGATAAATTTATCGGAATGTTGATTACAGCGGGTATATTTTTAGATACACTCAACTAAGCACACGAGCACTTGTTTGTAGTGTAAACAGAGACACGTACACATAGCGAACTACGACAGAATATTGCTTACATTTCCAATTTCTTTGATTAACTTTACCTGCTTATTTTTCAGTCCGTTCTGCTTTCATCTTGTTCATTTCTTATGCAGGATCTAATCCACTTATCGTTTCTGAGATTACATTTTTTCGCTTTCAAACCATGACGCCGAGGATCGAATCACACAATAGTCGATTTGTTAGTATGGGGAATTCTTGATGTTAATGGTCTGAGGTGATCCCAGGTTGCGGAACCTTTGCAAAGTGTCTAGATCACATGAAGGGACAATTCAATACTACCAACTGAACATCGTCAACTGAGTTCCAGGACAACTCAGCACCGAGACAACTCATTACCAGAAAAAAAGATAACGTTTTTTAACGAAATAAACGTAATTTATTATGGATTAAAACATTAATTTGTGAATATTTTTTTTATTATTTTTTTAATAAAGTAAATTGTAAAGAAATTTATTTTAATAAATAATATTATTCACTAATTTGGTTTTAATCTTTAATAAATTACTTTCATTTGGTTATAAAAAATTATGTTTTCCTTATACTGAGTTATCTCAGTCATGAGTTGTTCTGGTGCTGAGTCAGCGGGGTTGAGTTGTTCTGCACTTTCCAGTTCACGCTCGATCCAAGTGTTTTAATTAAATTGCGTAGGAGGAAATGTTTCGATACCCATTCGATGGTTTTGCTAGCTCGAAGTCACAAGTCATCATGACAAAAGTTTTAACGTACTGGCGTTCTTCAAACTACTTCTAACAAAATTCATATTTATTATATACTTATTAAAAGAGAAAATAACGTTCTCGTGTGTTCTATTACTGATTCTTACCAAAATTTTAACTTAGGCTCTGGATTCTTTCAAATATCCACTTTCTTATACAATTCTGCCAGACAAACATCGTCTCGACTAAAGTGTTGTGAACGAGTGGTCCAAGATCAGAGAGATTCAAAGCGCCTTGCCATACAACAGTCTTTTGCTTGTTCGAGCCATTGTATTAACCCCAACGAATTCATTATTTCCTGTCGTGGCTCAAAGAAGGGGGGCAGCTACTATCTCCGCGACACCATGCTAGGTAGATTTGTATACACTTTACGAATTAACGTAACAATATGCATCAGTTTTTAATCTAATATCTGCGAGCTGTTTCAGACAACATCATGCCATGACCCTTTTTCTAAACAAAATTTTATTTTTCGCTTAGTTTGAATTTAACGTACGTCATTTTCGATTGGTTGATCAAGCCGTCAAACCTATTTTTCTCGAAAAAGGAGGAGGCATTTTCCTTTTAAAATTAAATTAATCGATCACTCGCCAGTAATTTACAATCACCTGGGGAGGCGCATTGATGTGCGGCGAAACACGACTGCAATTGTGTTGCGATTTTTACAGTTTTTTTCATTTAATATCCTAAAATAAATAATATTTTGCTCTACTCTGTATTAAGCCCGCATTTAACGATAATCTTGGTAATCCGTATGGATAATCCCAAGGAGGATGAAATCCTGAGAGCTCAATGTTATTTCAGAGCGAATAATTTAATTTAAAGAAAAGAAGACCACTTTAATCTTCCATTGTAATAATTTATTTCACCGGAGACTTTTATATTTCCCTGGATCTTCAGACATCATTTTCAAAAATGTGAAACGAAAAATGAAATTATAATTTACACTTCGACGGGCAGTATTAAGCTTATATAAGTTGACAGAGAAGGTAGCGAGGGATGGTTTGAGAGACGTGGTCGAAGCTAGAGAGGGAAGGGAGAGTTTTAAAATTTAATTTTTATATTTCTTTTTATTATTATACTTAATATTGAGGAAGGAGGGGGTAAAGATCAGACATTGATCTATTTAATCGGGCAACACAACGGAAATGATATGGGGAAAGGAAAAGGAGAAAAAGGTAAAAACAAAATATTCATATATAGAAAGAGTCAGAAAATATATACATAGAAAAAGAGAGTAAGAAAGAAAGGAAGTGAGAGAGAAATACATAGTTGTGTGTTTGTTCTGTGTTATCTTGATATACATCTAGCATAATATGTATATAATCAAGTTGCCAAGCATATATATATATATATATATATATATGTGTGTGTGTGTGTGTGTGTGTGTGTGTGTGTGTAAGCAAATATATGGATATACATCTGACAGTTTGGAGAAAAATATACGGAAAAAACAACTGTTTATCACAACATCGCCCACGTGACGCCCACGTGATCATATTGAAACGAAACGCTAATCTTGAAAAATTTCAGTTATCTGTTTTGATTACTCTTACTCTTATGCCCATCGTCTTTTCATGTTGAATTAAATATAGTCTAATGTTAATTATGTTTTATGAATATGTCCTGAAGATGGTCTACTAGACCGAAACGTCCGACGCTGACATTATATTAACATTAAAACAGCATAATTGCATATTAGGATTTTTGTTTGTTATTTTCCGTATATTTTCCTTCATATATATATATATATATATATATATATATATATATATATATATATATACGACTATCCCGGTGAATTCGACGTATGAGTTCCTAGGAAACTGACAGCCCGACACCAGCACATGAGATTTGATTATAGGTGTGAAGGTTTTGAGCAGAATCAACGACACTTTGGTGCACTTATGTGTCACAGGGTCCCCAAACGACCCTCCGCAGGTTTTGAATTCAGAGTTGTCCTTCTCCTAGACCAATTACCATCCAACGCTATAGAACCCAGTCTGATCTACTATTTACCCATAGCTGAAGGGAGAAGAGGATTCATATCTTTCCCAAGGGTATCAGCACGTAAGTAAATGGATTCGACTGGAATTCGAACTCGGCACTCCGATTCCTCAATCCAAGCCGCTATCCATTACTCCACCGTGTAATTGAATCTATGCGTGTGTATGTGTGTGTACGCCAACGCGATCACGTGCGCGCGTTTGCGTGCGTGTGTGCGCGTGCGTGTGTGTGACTGTCTACTTATCATCTGCTGGTGTTCTGTTTCTCCCTTTGTACTTTTTAACATTCCGATATTTGCGCTTTTTTTTTTCAAATTTTCCATTTCCATCGACTTGACCTTAAAGCCAACACTCAGTTAAAGACCAGTCCGCCACCTTCACCAGTTAAAGACCAGTCCGCCACCTTCACCAATGTCTCGAGTCTTTACTCACCAAAAATCATTGATTTCCTACAGAAAATCACTTCATGTTTCCATTTGGAAGTTGCAAGTTCTTTGCAATAAAGCTGAGCTAATCTACAAAGAGGGGTTGTGTCAAACGAAGGGCATCTGATGAAATAGACGGTCTGTCGAAATGGTAAGAACCCATAGAAAAAAAAAGTAATATCACAGAAAATTCTCGAAAAAGTTTCTCTTTATTTTAACCAGCCTGAATATGATTGAATGGCACTCTCTCTAACCTTTTTTTCTCAAAAAATCTATCTACCTATCGTCTCTTACGAAATATTGCTTCCTACACACACACAGACAAACACAAACACACACACACACATCTAAGAAGCAAAATTTCATAGGTATATATGTCCCTCTGTGTGTGTGTGTGCGTGTGCATGTCCGTGTGTGTGTGCCGCATTTTGCGAAAAATAAATGGAATACAGCAAGATGTAATACTTCGTGACATGTTCCGAAATTTTCCATTTCCATTTCTCTCTTAAATGTATTTTTATTTAAGTTATCTGTATTATCAATCGCCTTTCAATGTGTATTTATATAACTACACTGCCGATAACGATGATGGCCAATGATGCTGTTTCGAATATTCAGCACCCTTAACACATAAAAAGAGCAAATTTCAAACAATGTAATGACACTCACTCTATATATGTGCATAAGTATAAGTTATAATGTTACTGAAATTGTCGATATAACAGAGATGGATCTCCGCTTAAAATTGGAAACTGGCAGTCAGCACAGAACTCATAATTTACCAACATATACTCATTGGGTTTCACGTTGTTTGTCAATCTATTTCTTTCTCTGTACACAAACACATACACACACACAAGTATATATATATATATATATATATATATATATATATATATATATATATATATATATATATATATATATATATATGTGTGTGTGTGTGTGTGTGTGCGTCTGTGTGTGTGTGAAAAATTTCTCAGAGTTAACCTGTAGAAAAAGACAACATTTATAAACATAAATGACAATAAATGACGTTTCGTCCAATGTGGACTTCCTCAAGGTAAAAAACGAAATGAATTCATTTAAACAAAGTAACTAATAATAACAAAAACAAAAACAAAATATCCTTAGCAACGGGAAGTAATTGACGTAATTGGCATTAATTGACGTAATTTTCAGTTAACAGTATAAAAATAGCGTTCTCTAAATTCTTCCAGCAGAAATTTATGAAGCAGGAGTAATAGGTACAAATGGGCAGAAAAATATAAAATATACTTTTGGTGTCTTGAGGTAACTTTAAATAGAGATGGTACAATCATAAAAGCCTTAGAAATTCTACTAGAGAGTATGGGGAAAATAAAGCAGAATAATATAAAAAGATTCGATAGTAAAGTGAAAATTTAAAAATTAAAAACATAACAAAAACCTACGATAATGATAGAAACATCTGCACATTTTCAACAAAAAATGGCACTAATAACATTTAATTTAAAAAAAAAACGTTTTAAAAGAGAGTCAAAAATTATGATGCGTTGTATACATACTAAAAGCTTCCTTTTAAGTTCATATGAAGTGGGATGAAAAAAAATACTTCATTTACCCCATTACCGATACATTTCCAATAGACTTGCTTCTTCTTCTGCTTCTTCTACTTCTACTTCTTCTTCTTCTTCTTCTTCTTCTTCTTCTTCTTCTTCTTCTTCTTCTAACCCTTACGTCGTGTGCTTATTCATTTATTTATTTATTTTTATAAAAAATATATATATAGCGTTCATAAGCTTTATGAATAATACGTTAGGAAAACAACTGACCGAAATCACATGAAGATACTGAAAGGGTTAAAATTAGGGGCAACGGAATCGGTTGATCTCCAATTTTTTATACTTAAAAGCTCGACATGTTAAACTTTTGGCTTTTTATATGTGTATTGAGCACTTTCTAATACTACTGTTTACAGACCATTAACTTATTATTATTATTTTTGCATATATATATATATATATATATATATATATATATATATATATATATATATATATATATATATATAATAAATTGTTTTCTACTTAAGTGAACAAACAGTGTCCATATTTAAGGACATAGCAACATGCGTGTCAGCATCTGTCTCTTCAATTATATCTCTCACGTTTTACATTGATCTATTTTTTGAATTGAGTTCTCCTCGCAACATCTCTCGAGTTCTGACGGATTCATTAAAATCGTCTATACAAACTGTTCTGTGATACATAATCTACCTTTTTCTAGATTTGATCTAAATCCAACTGGAGAGTCAAATCGCTATAAGACCCTCTTTACTTCCGACGACAAATCAAGAGTTTCTCTACTTGTGCAGCACTGAAATGATGACGGTTTACGTCTACCATAGTTATAGTCTCCTTTGAACAATATTAAACGACCAGAGAAGACTTTTTGTATTTTTCTATATAAAATAATTCCCGTTCTTTGATGTTTTAATCTATACACTGTATCTGCAAATGCAACAGTTGCAATATACTGATTCACTTTACAATTGTGAAATGTGTTATCGTTGATATTGACAAAATGATCGGAAAACAAGTTAGGGGACACCTATATATCGAGGAAATCAACAAATATGGAACTTTTTATAGCCACCAAGAGGGCATAACTCAGCATATCTCCAGAGATCTTCCGACATTTTCCATTACCACGTTATATTGCTTTTTGATGACCCTTACTTAGCTAGAATTACACGATCAGTTCGCTCGTCCGTGTATATGACGTGTGAAATCAATGTCCCCTGCTCTGGTAATACAAAGATTTCAATTGTCTTCTCGTCCACATTAACCTATAGTTGCAATCATATTCGGCTAATATTTAATATTATGAGGATAATAATGATCGTCGTCTTTTCGAATCAAAGATTATTATTGGTTTAGTTCTGGCTGGTCCTATACCATGAATCTAGATGTGACTGATGAAGTCAATCCTGGGTTCTGAAGTCTCTTCCACGTAAAAGACCCTCAGTTGCAGTTACTGTGGATGGAGTAAGATTTGTTAGTTATTGATGTATTCCTCTTTGGCAGCTCTCTTGTCTTCTATTTCATTGGCTCCGTTTGTGATATTTCTACGCCACTCACTGTTGTTCTAGTCTCTCTACGGAATCAAATCAATCTTCAGATCTTTGAGGCAGGTCTTTGAAGCTTTCCTAATGTAAAACATTTGGCCTTTTGCCAACGTATTTTTCAATAGATACAAAAAGCATAAGTAATGATGCAATGAATTGAATTCATCAGGATTAATGCAGCCCATTTATTTATATTTTTTTCCACACGAATTTCCAATGAAAGCAACTTATTAATCATTTTTCGTTGCCAGATGCGGTTGAGAGATTTGGAATGACCCCAACACTTTCAATGAACGTTGCAATTTTCTTATCGTCTTATAGATCTGGTTTCAAATTGTTGACATTGATTGTTCGGTGAACTCATTTTATGAATGTGTTAATTACTTAACATCGATTTATTGCAATCCTGAACATAGATTCTTATGATCTTCAACTTCTTTCAAGATCCTGTCGTATTATTAAAAATTAATGTTCTTATCGGTGTCACTGTCATCGCCATAATCTTTCGACTGTTAACTGAATTACATTATACATTATATCATATACGATGATAAATTTTTACTCGCTCTTTTGCCAATGAATAGTTATTATTAAGTGTTGCTCAGCGCCATTTTTACACACTGTGATATTGTAAGAGCCGGTCCAGGGATTGAATTCATTATTATAATGCCAAGAATTTTACAAATCGACGCTTTAATCCAATACGCTATTTTTCGTATATATAAATCAACTATTGAAAATAAAGTTTGTTTTCTCATGATCCTATATTTTCATTGTCTCAAAATGTGAATTGTATGTTTAAGGATTATTTCGAATATTATGAGTTAAAAAACTTTTTAGAATTACCAATCATAAATTTTAATGGAAATAAATTAGCAACGAATATATATTATATAATATATATTTATTATTATTATTTTATTTCCTTTTGATTTTTGATGTTTTTGATTACTTTCCGGGTCACGGCCTGGAACCTAAGGTAAGAAATGGCATCGTGACATTTTCCACTGGAAAACAAGAAAATTTTACATAAACAAAGCACTTCGTAAGGTATGGGCTGTACTTGTGAAAACAATGTTTTGTATTTTTATAAGGCCTGGGCTTCCAGGAATCCCTTTTAACGCATGGACTTTCAGGAATCCCTTTTTACGACATAGGCTTCCAGATTATTATTATTATTATTATTGTTATTATTATTATTATTATTATTATTATTATTATTATTATTATTATTATTATTATTATTATTATTATTTCCTTTGATTTCTGATGTGTACTCATTTTTTTTCGGATCCCAACCAGAGACGTAATGTCAGAAATGGCATCATGACATTTTCCACTGAGCAATTTAAAAAAAATATTTTAGATAGATAAAGCCCTTCGTAAGTTGTAGGTAACCGTGTGAATATTTTTTTTTTTTTTGTATTTCTTTAATGCATAGGCTATCAGCAATCCCTTCAATGAGTCTACTGGAATCTTTTCCAACCAATCCGAAGGTTCCAACTACATCAGGGATTGTTAATGTTCCCATGTGCCATATTTCAGATATTTCGATTACAAGGTCCTTGTATTTTGGTAGCTCTTCAAAGATACATTGCAGTCTGCAGGGACTGCCATATCAATAAGGCGGCAATTTGTTTGTTTGCGGTCTCTAATAACGATGTCCGGGCGATTAGCTTTGATTGTTCTGTGTATCGAGTAGTCCCATAAAATTCTTACAGTTATTATTATTATTATTATTATTATTATTATTATTATGTTTATTATTATTTCAAATTCAAATATCAATATCCTTTTTATAGTGAAAATCTCAGGTTTAAACAATATCGATTAAATTATTTAGTGTACTCTCAATGAATGGAGATGAATTCTCTTCAGAATGTTTGTGTTAATTCTTTCCATGAGGATAAATGATGAATGCCGCAATAAATAACATTTGTCAAAACATACATACTTATCGATGAGGAAAATAGTAATATTAGAATATTCAATTCAACCATGACTACTTGCCGGCATGAAATTGCTTTTAATTTTGTTCGATATAGATTTAAAAACATAACAATACTTTAATTTTGGCAAAAGGTATCATATTATTTATTTTACAATCCTACTTTTGCTGTGTACAAAAAATGTATTATCTAAGATTTATTCTGAAACTGTTTTCTTTTAAAAGGCGTGGAGGTCAATCTACCTATGCTCTGTTCTATCGTCGGATATCTGATCTGATATCCGTTGTTGGCATGTCACGTGAATTTGTCATTAGTATCTTGGAAGTCAGTCTCATATTTTGCGGTGAGGAGATGGGCATCGTCAATTAATTTCCTTTGTCTAAAAGGAATGGAAATGGTACTAGTTCGAAAAGAAGCATATAATCAACCACTAGAATTTTTAGGCATTATATTAAGTCAAATGGAAAACTGCACAAGAAAAAAAATCTTATTCCAATTCACGTTTCAACATGTTCCAAAGGCATAGCGTAAATGATAACATTGCTTGAGGAGATCTGACACAATGAATCTGAGATCTTCACACGTATGTGCACAAATTACGATAGTACGTGCATGCACAGAATCGCATCAAAATAAAACCAGGGCTTATTCTCTGAATCCAAAAGACTGGTAAGTGGTGCAAAGCACCGGAATTGTTGGATAATCCCGTATTTCAGGCCTTATTTTCCGTAAATTATTGGAATCGGCATTTTCTCTACTTAGCTTGTTCGTTTTGCTCAAACTTCACACACATTGAAAAAGATTCTATTCTCCGAAGCCAAGGTTGATCAGTGGTCACCATCGCCTGGTTGAACAGCTATTGTTGGGGAAGAAACCCATGTGCTTTTCTTCAGTCCGCTTGACATGACACTTTCTCCTTTTATACCTTTCAATCTAAGCTCGGATATTTTTTGTCTATTGTCCTTCCTTGTTCACAGGATTTTACTAGATCTTCTTACATGAGCAGTGCTTCTAATATCATTGCTAGTAAGACGATGTTTACAATGAGAACAATGATTTCTTTTTTTTACCTTCTGAATCAGTTTTTTTTTTTTTTTTTTTTTAGCCTCGTTCTTGTTTCGTTAGAGTTAGCGTCTTCGATCAATTTTTATTTTGCTTTTTTTCTAAATAATTCTTTCGTTTTCTACACTCTCATACAAGTCAAAATGTCCTTTTTGCATGTTAGTTTTTTCTTCTACTACATTCGTTAATTTTCGGTTACCTCTGTTCTTTTTTTAAAGTCTCTGCTAAGAGGTGAAAAGAAAATAAGATAATAAGGTACTATAAAACATAAGAGAAAAACAAGGTAAATGTAACTGTTAAAAAGGAAAAGTTTTCATAAAGAAAAAACGAAATGTTTTTTGAATGTTGATAAAGTATTAAATAGAATAACAACTGAAAATAACACGATGAATTATGAATTCATAACGAAAATATACTGTAAATGTTGTACCAGTATGGGAGAAAGTTAATAGCTGCTTTAATATTATATAAGTCTGGCACAAGAACCAAATAAAAGAGTAACCAGTAAGGAGAGAACATATTCTAGGGCGTTAAGTTTAACTTTCATTATCATTACTCAACGGTAGGTATTTACAAATTATTCATTGCGATAAGACATAATATATGCAACAAATAATAGACGTATTGCGAAATTTCTTCCAAAAACGGCATTTACAACAACCATATTTTACTCGAGTCAGAACCCTGAATTTTAAATTGATTGATTGCTTTGTTTTTTTATTTTTTTACAGATTATCAACCATTTTTCGGTTATTTAAAACCAGGAATATTTCATATTGTGAGAATATTTTTGAGGATAATAATGCTTTACTGATACGTCCTACTAATTAACCCATTTGCGCGTAAGTGAAGAAAACGACCACAAATGGAATTGAAATTCGGATATCCAAAACTGAGCAGTTAGCTATTTCACCATATGCACAGCAAAGCGGTCACTCATCTAGGTACGGACCAGCATCGACGTTGCTTAACATCATTTGTCGTACGGAAACCGGTGTTTCAACGGGATATCGTTGTAGGCTCCTAAAATCTGGAATCAGTGTGAAAGATTCCACTCTCTCAAGTGCAATAAAGTTCGAGTTTGGTTTTCTTCTTTTTCTTTTCTTTTTTTTTTTTAATTTCTTTTGTTTTTCTAAGATTTTCTACTTGTCTTTTTTTTATGTAAACTTTTCTTTACTTTTCTGGATAGGTTTAGTGAATCACCCTACATCTTCTTTTCTTTTGCGGCAGGAAGAATTGTTGCTTTTTTTTTCTCTTTTTTCTTTCTTTTCCCATCCATTTATCTTTCTTTTTTTTTCTTTTTCTCGAATACATTTTACAATTATTACTTGTTAATTTTCTTTTTCAATGAGATAGAACTCTTCAAATTATCATTAAAAGATACCAATAGGAAGACTAACCTCTTTACACTACAAATTCTTAGGCGTGTCTCGACATCAGGCTACTGAAATACTCGTTTAAGTCTTATTCATTCTGATACAACACATAAAGAATATCGAACTTGCAGAGTTTGACTCGCATTACTCTGCAATTTGATCGATTGATTTTTTTTAAAAGCCTTATCAGCACTTTGAGGGATATTTTCTATTATTATGAATCATTCTGGTTTTTAGGGAATCACGAGAGAATATTGCATTTAAATTCTATTTTTTTAAAATGACAATGATTTTCCTGGGCCTATTCATATCTAGGGTGCGGAGATTGATTCGAACCTTTTCCAAATGTACTTTAGCGCAAGTGAACGCAGCCAATTCAACAGGAAATCGAACGCTGCATACTGATTTCTCATTCCGATCCGCTATCCTTTACACCAACCGCACACCCCCATTTCTCTGTAGCAGGTGATTAAATATTTACTCAACAAAGCTTAGTCTATCAACAGGGGCATAAATATGGGGGACTCAGTGTGGACTGAACTGACAGACTTAATATTCGGTCTCTGTGACAAAGTTATCAAACAACGCCCATTGGCAAGCTCTCAATATAAACATCTTCTAAATTTATTGTAGACTATCACAGGGGCACAATAATGGGGAATCCACTGAGGCAAATTCATTACGTTGTAATGCTCTGCTAGACAAGCTGGCTAGACAAAATTGAATGCCAGGAGACCAAAGTTGACATTTTCTAAATGTAGTTGAATTTGGAAATGTGCCATAATATTTGGACTATTGAGAATTAGACCCTCTAGTTTCGAGACAGAAAAACAGAGGTGGCACGAAAAATAAGCAGAAGGAATGAAATTAGTGAAAGTCAACATGAAAGGAAAGAGAAGAATGTAAGGGAATCACTAAAACCGAAAAAGAAATTAAGGAAGGAAAAATAAAAATAGGACGGAAAAAGAAAAAGAAAAGAAAACATTTTAAAGAAAATGAATTTAAAAAAAAGGAAACTATAGTGAATGAAGCAAAAAGTAAAACTAAAAAAAGAAGTTAATGTTGAGTAAGAAAAAAGGAAAAAATTAAATAAAAGATTACTAAAGAAAAACAAGCCAACAAACTTTTGAAAAAAAATGACAAAATGATATTGAAGTAAAACATGCAAAAATCAAAATATTGTCCAATCCATAATAAAAAAGAAACAGGCGAAATAGGAAAAACAAATGCATTACATAATAATAGATAATAATTTTGACAAAAATAGGACGAATTCAAAGAAATGCTTAAAATAATAACAGGAAATAATTAAGACCAATTCAAAGAAATGCTTGGAATTATAGTGAAAAGGAATTACGACATAAACAGAACGAATTCAAGGAAATTTATGAATTAATAATAAAAAAGAATTAAAAACAAATTTAAGGAAATGTCGGGAATAATAATAGGAAAAATTAAGACAAAATAAAGAATATTGAAAGAAATGCTTTAAATAATAAGAACGAATTAAAACGGAAAGGAAGAATTTAAGGAAATGCATAAAATAATATGAAAGAACTCAATCAAAAATAGGACAAATTCAAGGAAGTACATGAAATATTTAAGATAAAATAAGCAAATTAAAGTAAAATATTGAAACAATAAGAAATAAGACAAAAATAAGACAAATTCAAAGAAATGGATGAAAACAGAATGAATTAATACAAGATAGTACAATTTCAAAGAAATGCAAGAAATAATAATACGAAATAATTAAGACAGATTAGGACAAATTTAAGGAAATGATAATAAGAAAGATTTCATTCAAAATTAGGACTACTTCAAGGAAAAGCATGAAATAATATGAAAGAACGAATAAAGACAAAAAAGGGAAATTGAAAGAAAATGCATAAAATAAGAAAATATGTAAAAAAATAGGTCAAATTTCAGGAAAAGTATGAAATAATAATAACACATGAATTTAGACAAAAATAGGACAAATTCAAGTAAATAATTGAAATATTAATCGGCAATACTTGCAATAATAATAAGAACAAATTATGACAAAAATAGGACAAATTCTAGGAAATGCATGAATAATAGGCAATAATTAGGATAAATATTAGAGAAAGATCAAAAAAATGCATAAAAATAGAACAGATTTAGGACAACAATAGGACAAAGTTCTGATAAATGTGTAACATAAGTGCAGACAAGATTTAAGACAAGTTTGGACAAAAAGTAAATTTGGAAGATTATAATCGGAAGAACTTAATTAAAAGTAGATAAAAAGATGACAAAAAATATAAAAATCGAATGCATGCAAGAAAAATGAATACAAATCAAATGAGGCGAGTAAAACTGAAAATAGAAAATTAAAAAAGCGAAATAATTAAATTGCTATGATGTTTTTACGTTGATTCCTTCAAAAATATTTTCTAATTTTAGTTGTTTTTACCACAATTAACACTTCGTCTTTCTTTCTATCTGAATGTTTGAGGTGAATTCTTGTACGATTATAGGTTGATTTATTCCGTCCTATTTACTCATATCTATTTTCTTTTATTATAATATTCCAACTTTTTAACCACAGGTGAATGTTGTATTTATTAACGATTTAAAATATCAAATGGAACGCTTTATTCGACCCACAGGCTTATGCCGATAGCCCTCACGTTAATGCATTTCAGAAACTGTTCGTTGTGACGCCGACCAGCTTCTGGTTCAAACAGTGCAGTGATATCCACAAGCTCAATGGAAAATCAGATCGACATTCTAAGGAAAATTGACAGATACAAATTCTGAAATCTCTTTGGAATATCCCCGCGCCCAACATGTAAGGAAAGAGGGGAAAATCACGGACCCACTCCTGATTGATCAACTAAAATGTTTCATTCATTTACAGAAGGTTAGCGAACGTGAGAGATAACCGAAGAAGGTCAGAGAGTGCAGCGGTCGAAACATTTTACCTTAGATAATCAAGGAAAAGGAATATATTAATAATAAAAATATTAGATAATGTTTGCAACAAAAATAATAGAACGGAAAAGGGAAAGAAAAGAGTTACTTGATATATTGATTCGTTTTTTGTTTTTTTGTTTTTTTTTTGTTTGTTTTTTTTAACAAATTCCCGGCCTTTTTTCAGGTTAATTAACACCAGAAAAATCATAAGAAATTCTTCCAGGTAATAATATTTTAGTGATAGTCTTACAAATAATATCTTAGTGTTAGTCTTACAAATTAACCAATATCTGGGGGAGAAGAGGTGAATTCATACTTTTTTCCAAAGTTACTTTTGCATAAGCGAATGTAATATACTCAACAGAAATTGGAACTCATCTCCCCGATTAACAATTACGACCTGTTACCAAATATACCACCTGGTATTGACCAATCTAAGCACTGTCCAGGCTCGACGTTGCTTAACTTTGATGATCGTACGGGAAGCGGTGTTTAAACGTGATGTGATCGTAAGCATGGAGGAAATAAGAGAATGGTAATTGAAATGGTAATATTAGCCATTTCCTTATAAGGAAGTTCCGAAAAAAAAATGATACAAGATGCAATAATAAAATACTGGTAAGAAAAAAGGCTAAAGAAGAAAGAGTGAATGAAGAAAAGGGGTACAATTGAAGAAAGAGAAAGAACAAGTTATAAGCGCGCATCATATTCGCGAAAAAGAGAAGGAAATCAAGAAAGAAAGAATATGAAAGAAAGAGAAAGAGAAAAGCACAAAATGTATCCGAAGGAAAAGAAGAAAAAAAATGAAAGAAATTAGAAAGGAAAGACAAAAAAAAAAATGAACTAAAATAAAAGTACAAGCTATAATCACAAAATGTGCCGCTCCCCCTCGAATAGGTAAAAAAAGGAAAGAAATGAGAAAGGACAGACCGGAAATAAATTCAAAATGTTTGCGTTCAAAAAAAAATGTAGCAGAGGAAATAGAAAATGAAAGAGCAAAAAGAATAAAAGCAAAAACAGAAGCCGCCATCATTATCGTTGAAACGGTTGCATATTTCACACTACTTCTAAGAAATCAAGGATAGGGCCCAAATAAAATGTGGGCAATTCGAATTCTGACTTAAGAAAAGATCGAAGCTCCACCATTGAAAATAGGAACATTGATTGTAGACAGTTTTAATACAACACATTTAACTCATTCGATATCATATGACATTAGTCAGTCTACACTGCAATCTACAGAACGTGTCAGTTGCACTCAAAAGGATGCGTCCATTGTAAATTTGACGTTAATGATCCTATGAAATTGCAGAACTCCTCATATTTACAATAAATCAATGCATCATTCATTACAACAAAACGTCACTCACATTTAGACAAAACAATGGTTTTACTTTTCTTATTAAACAAATCTGTGCAAGAGGAAAACTTTCTTTCGTTAGTAGCATGTCTAAAAGTATAAAGAGAATTTCAGATGCAAGAAGCAAAACCGGAATGGAAAACGAATAAAGGAATAAAAGAAAAGTTGCTAAATAGCCTTCCGACTTGTAGGATCATCTTTCAAGAAAACAGGTTTAAAATATTATCATTGAATTATCTCCCTTGCAGAATAGGCTGCTTTTGTGAATGTTCTTATAAAACGAATATTTGTTCACATTCAATAAAATTATTTCTGGCTGGATATGCTGATGATTTATTTTCATTATTTTGGACCTGTTCTATTCGAGCTAGACTATTCGTCTTTGTGGTTATATTCCGGAAGGAAAGGCATAATTAATTTTGTATATTCTTCATATATTTATCTCATCACATTAATTAGTTTGTTTACAAATATTTCTTGTGCATTAACAATAAACTCATAATATTCCATCGTTTAATCCTTATAAAAGAAATTATTGCATGGACTATTTACATCATCACTCTTTTGTCCTAATCCGTATTGCCATATTCACGGTGTACGCTCCGGCCTTCTTCAGATTATATGCCTTGGAATTTCGAACTGAAACGTTTATTTAGTCAATAGGGGTAAATTGGAGCGTATATCACCTGAAATATGTTATAGTGCACAATGGCCAAAACGTCGTGAATGTGACACTAGAGATGAGAACAAGTCCAAATTATGTAAATAGTTATGATACCTAAATTCAAATGTTATTTCATGAAGTAAAAAAATGAAGATACTTTTAAAAAATTGCAAAAATATTACGTTAAGCTGAAGAGCGACTTGAACTAATTAACGAAACAAATATTGAAAATATATTCACACATTAAGGAAGAGCTTTATCACGCAAAGGTTAATAGTTTCCTTTTACCAGACTAAAATTTGTTAGTTTTGAATTACTGGTTCAAACTAGTTAACATATCTTGTCACCGTTGTTTTGCGACTTTGAACTAAGCTATAAAATAAGAAATTACTGAAAATTCAATAAGAAAAGTATTTTAAGGTGTTTCTTTGTAAATTATATTATAAATAAATGTTTAAAATATTCCGATAAAGGTGGTTTATAAGTTAATTTAATGAGAAAAGTTTTGGGCAAACATTTTTTACTCGAACAGAATTATGGCAAAGTAACGATACATTAATTGAGGTTTATTAGAGCATTTCCACTTCTTTATGGGAATGGTTTAATTAAATTTTGCAAACATAGAATTACTAAAGAGAAAATGTCTACGAACTATGTCACACCAAAGATAGATAATATTTAATGTGTAGCAAATATCCCGCCATTTTGAAAAATTCGTTTGCGTACGATTCATGTCTCGTACAGATGTTTTTTTTTTTTTTTTTAACAAAATATCATATCATGACCACGTCCACCACAGTCTAATATTTTCCCTGCCACTCCCGATTGAAATGCCGCGTATCGTATAAGGAATCTGTACAACGTATAGAAACATTTTTGAAGTTACACTTTGTGGGCAACATCCTCTGTAAGCCAATGTACAAGAAAAGACAAAGGATAATATGAACACCGCTTATTAGTGTTTTATAATTGTTATTCCTGAATATATATTTCAGATTACATACACACACAGATATATATATATATATATATATATATATATATATATATATATATATATATATATATACCTAAGTGTAAGAATGTTATTTTACAACAAGTACTAAAAAACAAAATTTTAAAAAATTTGTTTTCTAACCACATTCTGAAATAACGACATTTTTACTTTTATTTATAAATACCTTTTAAAAAGTAAAATCCTTGCATTGGCATCGATCAGAGGACGAAAGACTCGCCTAGGATAAGAAGGAAATTACTGGAACAGTTTCTGAAATTACGTTTTCTTTGTTTGTAATATATATATATATATATATATATATATATATATATATATATATATATATATATATATATATATATATATATATATATATATATGGCGAGCAATATATAGAAGAAAAAAGAAACATTTATGTCAGAACGTCAGTCATTATAAGGGGCCCGAAGAATATCTGAGTCAAAATGTTGCCATAACAACAAGGAAGAATATGTTATTCTAAAAACATATAGATCACTAGAAAAAAAAAACATTTAACAATTTCAGAAAACTCTCGCCAGACCGAAGAACCCCTCAACCAAAAAAAATAATGCTAATAAAACAAGAGATTTAGACATTATTTCACGTGGAGTCAATCGATAGAATTGTAAATATAGATTTCAGTGATTTAATATTCTTGCTTGCCTTTATGTTGGATCCATTTATATTTTCCTGACGATTGATTAGAATCCGTTTCGATAAATAGATATGAACTGATTTATAAAGATCGGCACATTTAGAGAGCGATTATCAAACTGAATCTGTACATTAGCTAAATTGTGAAATCTATTTCTTTTATAAAGGTCAGTTATTTAAATATTTGAATAGAGAATATATTTGCGCTTCACTGAACCAAATAAGTCGTAGCCTCAAGAGCATACCTAAGGGATTTGTCGATTAAAATGCA
>OZ010584.1:116972856-116977856 GCA_963932145.1 Acanthosepion lycidas | reverse complement strand
GCTTGAAATTTTGACCTACACAGAAATTGCAGTTGTAGCTGCCAACCAAAAGAGACGACGGTAAACATTGTAATTTACCACAGTAAAGACAATTATGTCTATCTTATTTCGTCTTTACATTTTTTTTTCATATATTCTGTGCGAGAATGATCGTTTGCAAATCGCATAAAAATCATCTTAAAGAATTGGAAGTACATTACAAGACAATGCCAATCTCTAAAAAAATCCTTATCGACCGATCAATAGATACCCACATTTGTTTCCAATATTCTCGTCAACTCTTTTTCTGTTTGAAGTTATCATAAAATATTCCGTACTGTAATGATCGTTGTTAAATTATATTTTGCTTAAATTACAATATTCTTGCATTACAAACAGTTTTATAATTTTATGGGGCAGCATTTTTGATGATAAAACATCAAATCTGCAGCTTATAAAGCCAATAAAGGTGTCTTAGCAGCTGAGAATCTGCTCTGCGCAGAGTCGTGCTACCTTTAATATCATTACTTCATTTCATATCTGTATTGTTCTTATTTTCAGAACCTCTGGTTCTCCATCTACATAACAATCGATCGACTGATTTATCTTCTCGTCATAATTCTTATTTACACAATGTTGTCCGATGCAAGATGCTCAACAACACCTATCTCTGGTTCTTTTTCTCTCTCTCACTCTTTCTCTCTCTCTCACTCTTTCTCTCCCTCACTCTTTCTCACTCTTTCTCTCTATCTCTCTCACTATTTCTCTCACTATTTCTCTCTCTCACTCACTCTTTCTGTGTGTGTGTGCGTGTGTGTGTGTGTGTGTGTGTGTGTATTTTCCGTAGCCATCAAACAATCACCTGTAAACTCAGGAGCACGTTCCCTAGAGAGTCTTATGCTCAACAGTCAGCCAATAAACACGCGAAATACAAGCATCCCATGAAAAACAACAAGGAAAGCATTAAAAGAATTGTGTTGAGTCAATTGCATAACGTTCTTTTCAAAACTTGGAGCTTCACTCACATCAACGTATACATAAATAAATAAAAAATCCAGACCCCAACAATTCATCTGTATGAATATCAAGGCTGACATTATTTCGATTGCATGTAATTCATAACAATACACAGCGGTGGTCTTCGAGCCATTCACAACACTTTTAACCCCAAGCCGTTTTAAGCTGTGGTAAAATCGCTAACTTGCATCTCTACCGCTCCGAGCAGTCATGAAAAATAAAACCTGATGTATAAAACATTAAAAATATTCTCTATGTGCTTATTGTGTACAGTGTATTTCTATGCGAACAAATGATTTAATGAACTGTTTGCTGAAAAGTTAATTTTGTTTACGCGACAGTATACGTGCGTGCAAGGAGCTTAAAGTTAGGTTCCGGCACAAATATTGTGGTTTGTGAAAAAAATGGAAAAAAATAAACGAAAGAATTCTTCCATCTATATGTTTGCTAAACTTTCAAAGAAAATCTCTCAAACACCAACTGACAATTTTGATGGTTAAAACAATATATGTCGACTTCATATATTAATATTGGTGATATAGATAAAATTATTCCTTATATCAAATAATATTTGTTACAAGCACAAAATAAAAAAAGTACCAAAATAATCATAAATCTAATAAAAATTACATTTAATTCATTAATTGTGAGAAACATTTAAATAATCTGAGCTGCATTTAAAATGTTATGGCATTTAAAACAGTATCAAGATTACATTCAATGCTGTCTGACTGCCAATTGGGATAAATTTTGTTATTGCAGAACAAACATTATATATATATATATATATATATATATATATATATGTATATATATATATATATATATATATATATATATATATATATATATATATGTATATATATATATATATATATATATATATATATATATGTATATATATATATATATATAATGTGACTTCCGTTATTACGTCTGCCACATCCTCTAAAATAGCCATACATTGACCGATCAAAAGCAAAATTTGTGAAGAAATGCAAACAGGTATGGGTATATCAAGTAAAATATTAATCTCTTTTCATTTAACTTTGTTTACACTACCTAAACTAGCTGAAAAAAATTTGTTTTCGAAATACAACTAGATTTTGACTACATTTTAGGAGTTTTCGGAACTTTTTAAGAAGTATCCACTTTCCAGTTCCTTCTGCCAATGCAAGAATTATGAACAAATTCAAACGCTTCAGAAAGTTGGAATTTGGTTCCAGAAAGAAATATTTACGCATTGTTGTATGTTGCATGCTCAAGAGTAAGAAATCATAAGAATGGATTTTTAGCTGTTAAAAAAGAAAAAGAGAAAAAAAAAAAACAATTTTCTTAAAAGATATTCTTTACCTTGAAGTCTTATAAAATAAAATTAAATAAAATAAAATAAAATAAAATTAATAAATTACTAAATTGAGAAGTGGGGTTTTTTGTCAAAGTATTTTTCCAATCAATTCAGCTTTTATTCAAATTTCATCGATTGTTTTGCGAAATTGAACAAAACGTAATGCTTTTAAGTCATACTAAAAATGTTAACGATAACTTCAACAATACTATATAGTAAATGTAGTTATTTTATATTATTGAGTTATTTGTTAAAATTATTGATTAATAATAGGATTCAAATATGATAAAACGAACGATTTTATCTGACAGACCAATATTATTATTATGTATAATGTAGTAACTTTGTATTTACAATATCCACAGCAACAACATCAATAGTACTAATGATATTAGTAGTAATAGTAAATTCGAACAAGATATACAAATATGCAAACAAGATGGAATAGGTAATTTGACAAAAATAAAAAAGGACTAAAAACAGTAAAGAAAATATAAAATATAAGAGATTAACTGACCTGAAGACAAAATCCAGACAAACCCCGTTACATGTCCAATACCCTCTGTAAGTAAATGACATTGATTCTGATAGAAATTCAATTCACCCATTGTTACGAATCTCTTGGTTGAAACCAGAAAAAAAGGAATTTATTCTAGCTGCTCATGAACAACAGTTGCAGACAAGATCTTCACAATCGCATATTTTATAAAATAGATTCAAACTGTTCCTTTTGTACAAAAATGGCGAAGTAAACTACAGGATATGTAATATTTGAATACACTAGAATAGACTTAAATTAATTTATATAGAGAGTTGATAGTGTTGGCAAATATGTGCATTGGAAAATATACAAGCATTATAACCGCCCAAATGTAACAAAATTCTATGCCTACAAGATACTAAAATATTAGTATCCCGATATAATTTATCACTTTAAGGAAACCAAAAAAAAAAAAATACAAAAGAAAATCAGCGAAAAGTTTTAAATATTTAACTCGTTTGTAATATGTCATGAATAATCATAAAATATTTTATAGCTCTATATAATTTACAAAAGGTTGATAAGTTGCGTGCAAGCAGAAAAATCAAACTAAACGTGAAGTGATTCCTTATCTAGAGATGTTCAAAGATATACATCCATGTTACATATATGCTAGTAAATCCCAGAAATAATATGCCAAGTGTTCAAACTAGATGAATTTATTTCACTTCCAGTATATTACTCTGAGTCCAGTGGTTGCTGTATTTTTCATCACATGCATAGAACAGAGTCGGCTGGTTTCTTTCCCCAGTGGGTTATCTCATTGCTACCTGCGCTGATTATTTAAATTACAGTTCAAAATGATCACTACGAATAGATTTCTTCAAAATTTCAAGGAACAAAAACCTTTCAAAATGACTGACAATATGGGTTTTATGTCTGAAATTTAGGGCACAGATGTAGCATCCCATATTATTCAAATCCTAGAATACACCTGATTATAGTCTAGTTTATTTCTGAATAATCATGACTAACATACTTCATGTCACTGTATATAAAACACCATTGTTTCTACAATATATATGACCAGCTTACATTTTCTTTTATTTTTATTATGAAACAACCGTTTTTCTTATCAAGAATGTATCTTCTTCTATGAACTGTGTCACTTCAGTAAATAGTCGATCATTTCTTATAGCTCTTCGTAAATTTTGTCTTTTTGCTATTTTTCCTAAACCGTATTCAGCTCGTTAGTTATGCTATGCTATGTTTTCATCTCTTCCTTTTATTCTTCATCTATGAATATATTGTCCTTCATTCACTACCATATAGAAGGACCGTTATTACATAACAGATAAGTACTCTTCTTTTTATTCTAACGAAATTTTCTTGTTTCTTAATACTTTGCTTAGCTTTTGTACGACATCTTTTACTATCTCAATGCGTCTTCTGATTTCGGTATCGTACATTTCGTCATCTAGCAAGACATTCCCAGATATTTAAATTGTTGTCCATGCTAGATTTTAGTATCTCTATAAGAAAAACTTAGAGGTTTTGATATTTGAATTGCTAGACAATAAACTGATCAAACAAATCATGAGCGGCCAATCACAGAAATTACCTTTCTTCAATCAATTTGACTAAAATCAATAGGTATCAAAACATTAGAGCTAGTAATATTATTTAGTATTTACATTATTTATATTTACAATAATATTATTAATATATATATATATATATATATATATATATATATATATATATATATATATATATATATGTGTGTGTGTGTGTGTGTATGTGTGTGTGTGTGTCTAGGTGTATATATATTAGGTTGGTGCAAAAATAATGTCGTTTTCTAACATATGTTACTCTGTGAGAAAATGACATTATTTTTGCACCAACCTAATATATATATATATATATATATATATATGCATACAAATGTGTGCGTGCGTGTATATATATATATATACATAATTATTTATTTTTAAAGAAAAAAAAAATTTATAACATAAATATGTTATAAGTGCCTTTGACTGTCTGGATTCCGATAGTATAGGATTGTATAGAGATGATGGTTTATTAGTTGTTAAAAACTCCACTAAAACTAAGGTAGACCGTATTAGGAAAATGATTCATAGGGTATTTAAGGATTTAGGTCTTAGGACAATA